>VZUI01059706.1:0-13326 GCA_013401135.1 Cettia cetti | reverse complement strand
GTTTTTTGGTTTTGTTTTTTTTTTTTTTTTTTTTGCTTTGCTATGGCAAAACATTCCTTTGAGAAAGTCCTTTCAAAGCCGAACGAGCAAAAGTGCAGTGTTTATGACATTGACTTGTCATGTAACAGACTCACTCCAAGCCCTGGCTTAGATAAACCCAAATGTTAGCTCAGCTTTTGCTTTGTCCCACCATTGGAAAGGACTTCTTACTTGGGCAGAAAATCTTGTTCACTGCATGCTTCTTCCAATCCTCAAATAAATATTCCAACTGACTTACAGTTACCCCCTTGAGACCTTCTGCTTTGAGGTGTCAGCAAATAACTCCTGATCAGTGATCACCGGCCAGGTGCCAAAGGCTGCTTCAGATATCCAACCTCCCCCTCCCCAGCTCCCACCCACTGGGTTTCTGTATTATCACTACCATGGGAAAAAAAATGTGTTTAAGGGCAAGAATTCTCTCTTCAAGCCAGGTATGGACAGCCACAATTAAAGATGTGCATGCACATTATAAATTCCCCATGTAGCCTGTACTTGGATATTTTGCTTTAATATTTCAACTGAGAAAAGCACATTCATGATATAAATTTGCTAATCCAAGGTAAAAGCTGAATTTGTCTTCAAGTTATTACAGTAAAAAGGTATGATCTGTGGATGATTACACTGTAATGTCAGCATAGCTGCAGTCACTCTGCTCTAAAAAAGCTGAAGTCACTCTGCTCTGGACCAAAAAAGAGAGCAATAACTTTCTCCAGCTCTCCTATTTCAGCTCCCTTTAAGTTTAGGAAAAGCCTGCAATGAGAACTTTGGTTCATGTCACAGAATCCCTTTGGATTCTTCTAGCCTAGTATCTAAGTGAGGAAATAAAAACTATTCCTTTAACCTCCAAAGAGATCTTTAGACAATTTCAATATTCACAAGCTTCAAAAGTTTCAATCTGTGCTATGTTTGAAGAGATAAAAAAATAAATCATTGTATACCTTGTTCCTGATTTCAGAAAAAAATCAAGCTACATATAAGTACTTAATGATTTATGCTCTAAAATCAAAGCTAACCCAATGTGATGCTAATCAGAATCTTATCACTTGTTGTTGAGTTACAGAAACGTGCATATCTTAATCTTGTTCAACAAGGCCACTGAAGGTCTAAATTTTTGGCTCTCACAATGAAAAATAGCCAGCTCTAGATATAAAATGGCAATTATAATATTTACCATTAAACAGTACTTCATAAGTATGGTCTCAGACAGAATGCAAAAAGCTATATTGTGTCCAGATGGATCTACTGGGCACACTGGAGGAGCTGGAACTTCACCAGAACACTTCAATTGCTGGTCCAGCAGAGAATGAGTTATCTTGGTATGGTTTTCTTTTTTTTTTTTTCAAATTTAAGATTTCAAAATACATTAATAATTTTAATAGAAAACATAAAATTAAAAAATCTTGTTGAATTAGTTATTTCACAGTTTTTTGCTCTAGGAGATGTTTTATTTTGCGCTTTTCAAATGCTTTAAATCATTGAAAAAAAAATTAGAAGTAAAAAATGGTATCAGTTCTCCTCCCTCCTCCATGGAAGACTATAATTTTTAAAGAGCATGATAATTGGCTATTCCTCATATTTATATTCCTTTTTCCAAAATGAGAAAGACAAGAAAATTAGCATGTTCACAAAAGAGGTTGTTATTGTCACTGCTGACATGAGCATAACTCACCAGCATCTTTTTTAATGCTTCATTGGGTTACTTACAGAATTGCTCCAGGTCATCTTTGTTTTTAGACTCAGGCATGGCAGTGATTGTGAGCAATGGGCATGGATTTCCTGCTAGAGTCTGGCAGAGTGTCTGCTGCCTCCAGTAAACCTTCTTAGGGTTCCTATTTTGTTCCAGGATATCAAGATGGGACTGAAAAAGAAGCAAGGAAGCAGATTTATAAAGGAGTTCACAGTCTATAAAACCTGATTTTATTCCAGTAGCTGTATATTATCTTTGATACTAATTTCATATCTTGCTAACTTCCTAGCTCCTCTCTTCTGCCAGTTAATATCACCACCTTTTAGATCCCACAAATATGCACAAGCCATTCACAGTGCATTCCAGTTCACTGAAGCTGCACAGAATATTTATTTTCATATCATGATCTACTTGAAGGTGTCCCTTTCTGTTGCAGAAGGGTTGGACCAGATGACCTTTAAATGTTCCTTCCAGCCCAAACTATTCTATGATTTTGCCTGAATAGTTCCTAGGTGCTATTGTTAGCATAATGAAATTTCTATGCATATATGAAATCCAAAAGAGAGGCATTTACTCTTGATATTTTAATAAGGGTTTTTGTAGAAATGTGAGAAAACTCACCAATTTTGAACATTTACAGGATTGATTGCTTAGCTGTCAAGCACATGCCAGTGAAACTCAGTGACAACTCCATATCAGAGGCAGCCAAAAAGTTTATATCGAAACAACATTTTGTACAATCAGTAGTGGGAAATTTGAAGAGTGTCTTTCCAAGAAGTAATTTAAAAAGGGAGATTTTTCTACCCACCCCCAAAGTTTATGACAGTTTCAAACAATTCGAAAGTCCGACAGCTTCTTGAGAAATTTGAGAAAAAGAACTGGCAGCTCAGAAGAAAGACTTTTTGGAACAAATTACCATTGCCTCATTAGACACAGAGCCGCTTGTCACCCACACAGCAGATGAAGTGTAGTTTTTTGTTTGCATTGCAATTGAAGAGTGTGAGTAATGCCACTGCAGGGTGTTGCTGGGTGTAGTGCAACTCCAGTTGTCTCCCAGTTGGTGGGAATAGGTGCAGTGAGCACACTTGTCCTGACAATAACTCAAACACATCAGTCCCCTCAATGACCCTCATGGGGTGATGGTTTTTGAGTCAGGGTTAAATTTTTAATCCGCATTTATGGGACACCACATTCCTATTCCTCAAACCTGGAGGCTCACTGTGTTTCAGACTGACTTCCCAGCATCCAAATGGAGCCATGTAAACACAGAACTGAAATTTACAGTCAGCTATGTTATAAAACAATTAAAATACAGCTCCATAAAGAAAATTTAATTATTAGATGCATTTAATGATCTCACATAAATACAGAAAACTCAATATCATCATTTACTTATGCTCCTGATACCCAGTGAAACTTAATTGGGTATAGCTACCACAGAGATTTGAGCTAGATATCAAAACTATTAATACTGTGATGTAAAAATAGATAAATTACAGTTTATAAAAGAAACCTAATTACTAATGGACAAGAAGTAATGAACTGCAGAGTGTATCCAGTTCAAATAGGATTCTGCAATATTTCTTGCAAATATGCCTATAACCATTAAATATATATGATATTTAAAAACATTTTTAAATTACTAGCTCCAAATACAATTTTTTCTTCTTCCCCAAAGCACTGTGTATTTAATTGAGCCCTTGGGTTCATAATCACTTTTAATTTATTGCTGATATGTAAAACCAACACACTTCACCAGTGGACAAATGCTTTAAAATGCAATCTACTGATGCACAAACCTGATTTAGTTTATTTACTGTGGAAATAAAAGTAAAATGGAAATGTGTATAGTGCATCACTTGACATTTCAAGTTAGCCCAAGCAAAGAAGCCTTTCAGGATTATTAGAAGTAGTGATTTTGCTTTGGCTAGAGCTGGACATGGCAATCTATCAACCTTTTCCACCTATAACTCTCATTTTCCAAACTTTATGGTCCTTATTGTGTCTGAGTTCATTTATACTTTTCCTGGGGCAAAATTCCCTGTAACTTCAATGAGCATTTTATTTGAAGAGACAGTAAAATATTTAAAGACTTGGTCCTGTATGCCTAGGAATAACATCTTTCTCATGTCTAATCTATTCATTCAGGAGCAGGTGAGATACTCAGTGATTCTCGGAGCACACAAACTCTCCAAGTGTCTCTTGCTTTGTGCCAGCAGAAGATAGAAATCAATAACAGTGAAATAATGATGAGGCACTACATTTATGTGAAATGTATGGTGGTGAATAAGTCTGACCAATTCTTCAGTATTGCATTTGTTTTTTACCCTGCAGAATGTAGATATTTGTGTCTTCAGGGCTAAAGGTCAAATCCCACCACAGGAGCATACACCCTTCCCCACGGAATTTTAAGAGTAACTGGTGAGGTGCTGATGAGAAGTGAGCTTGGACATGTTTTGGACTGAAGGTTGGACTGGCCTTCTTCCAGGCACTGGAAGTAGTTTCTTTGAATGCCTATGATGGGATGCAAAAGAATTGACAAGAGACGTTCTTGAGTGGGAATCAATCTAAGCCTAACTCTGCTGTGCTGGGCAGCACAGTGAGTCCTGGGGGAGGACACTCCCCTGGAAAGCACAGGCTCCAGTGCCTGGTTATGGCAAACTGATATCATTATACAAAACAGAGGGACCTTGAGCTCCACCAACCCATACCAGCATGTATTAGCCAAAACAAAATGTGTTGATAATGGAAAACTGAGGTGAGAAGGAAGGGAAACTGATCTCCTGGAACTGTGTGGTTTTATCTGCAGTAACATCGTTCTCATGTTTAGCATCAAAGCAAAGCTTCTCCCAGAACTACCATTTCACTTCTTCCATCCTATCTCACCTTCAGACTCTGGCCTCCCCTACATCAATTATAGAGGAAGCACATTGTATGCATTTCCCAGAAAATTCCCTTACCATCCAACCCTTTCCACAGAAAAGGCTGCAAAAAACAAACCCGTACCCAGCAAAAAATCTTGGTACAACTCACTAACTAAATTTATGCTTTGAAGTTGTATACTTTTAGTTTCTGTACTGACAGCACTGGTAGGAGTGTCACAGCTTCCTACTGACACTCCAGCTGGCACTGAGGAAAGAGCAGGTAAAGTATCAGATAAGGTCCAGCAGCCTGGCAACACTGGATTCAGCTCTGAAAGCTGGACTGTCACCCTGTGTCAGGAATAGGATCAGGCAGCACATCTGAGTTGTCATTTAGCCCCCTGCTTCCCAGCCCATCAGGAGGAGGATCCTGCCACCCCAAGTGAGTGGAGACACCTCTGGTTTGCATTATGACTGCTATAAGCACTAATGGTTTGTGCCCAGCTTAAACCACAGAGAAATTTCTTTTCTTCTACAGCATCCTGGGCTTTACAGCTGGCAGGAGCTGCAGCTGTAACAAGGCAATTTCACCATCACAGAATGGTTTCAGTGGGAAGGAACCTTAAGGATCATCTCATTCCAACCCCCCTGCCGTGGGCAGAGACATTTTTCACTATCCCAGGTTGCTCAAAGCCCCATCCAACCTGACCCTGAACACTCCCAGGGGTGAGGAGGTGTGAAAGCAATCCTCTGTGTCATCCCAAAATCTATACACACCCAAGCCTGTCAGGGCCATTATCTTATCTAGGTGGTCATGTCAGTATTACCATCATTGTGGAGTAGGTGTAGGGGTAGTGGTAGGCCAGGTAGCAGACATCATCCCTGTGAGGGAACTTGATGCTGAAGGTGAGGGTGTAGTAGAACCTTCCCCTCACACCTCCTCCTGCAGTTGCACTGCAGCGGTAGTGGTTTCTGGAAGAAGAGAAAGAGGAAGGAAGTAAATGCTTTTCACTTCTAGATGTGCATTTGAAGCAGCCAGGAGAGAAATGAGCATTCAGAGAGGCATCCACACAACAGGACACAAAGCCCAGCAGGGAGTTAGGAGGCAGAACTGCACGTGGCAGTGCAGGGCACAGCCAGTCAAGTGCTGCTGAGGGATGGGAGCACTCCCTGGGAAAATAACATCCATTAATGCCTCGTTTTGTTAAGATGAAAATAGAGAAGCTGTCAGCTAATAGTAGCTCATATAGCAGAGTCCAGACATATTTAAACTATGCATTCAGCTAAAACTGCTGAATTTCTTCAGCTATCCACGTTATCTTGCTCAGAGATGCAGGTTCTTATTCACAGCCCTGAACAAAGCCATGAGAAAATACTCTGCAAAAAGCCTGGAGATTTCAAAAATATGAATACCCTTCCAAACCAACTATTCAGTTCCACCACAGGAAGAAAAGTGATATTTCAAGAATTAAAATAAATAATAAATAGGACATACATAAAAATATTTCAGATAATAACAAAAAGCACTTTGCTGAGGAGGGAGAAGAGTGGGTTTGGGTAGAGACAGGGCATGAAGGAGAAGTGACCTCATACAGATGTGCCAGGTGTGACCTACTCAAAATTTCTTTGTATCCCTCTTTTTTGAAGACTTGAACCTCTCCCTCTCAGGGAGCAGTGAGGACAAGTTGCTTCCTAAAAAATAGGGAGCTTGGTATGGAAGACAGAAGTGCCAGGAACTCTCAAGGCAGGTTCATCTCCCACAGCACCTGATCAGGGCGCGCCTGGGGACAGCAGATGGGTGAAGATTACCAGACAAGATTGTGGTGGTGAGGCAGGTCTGGGTCCAACCAGTAGGTCAGTTCATGGGTCAGGATCCAGATCAGGATGTGTGGCAAAGCAGGGACACAGCAACAGGATCACAGCAGTGACTGAGCTGAAGCCTCACTACAGCAGAGCTCTGGGTGAGGCTGGTCAACACTGGCAAGGTCTGAGAGCACACAAATCCTTGACACTGCCTTCAATAAAACTACAAAATCTTACAGCAAGCTCCTCAGTCTAGTGTCAGGACCTGATCTCCTGCAGGAGACTTACTCTGATGAAGAGATTACTTCAGGTAGAGTAGGAAAGTTTTCTTTCAGCAGAGATGAAGTGGCAAATCATGCACTTTAGGGAGAAGCCTCAGAGCAAATTGCATCCATAAGTACATTTCAAACAATATTTTTCCCACATTGCACCAATTATGCTGTTGCCAAACCTTCTGATTCTGAAAGACTGTGAGGTTTCTTTGACAAATGTTATCATCAATGTTGCATTAAAATGCAAAATAGAAGAGGCAACCAAAAGATGTAATTTCAGCTCCTGAATTTTACAATACTAGTTGATTTTGCTGCTGTTCATTTTTATTCAAAGGGGTGGAGAGAAAAGATAATTATTCTTGTCAAATTCTCCAAAATAATCAGCTCTTTTTCATAAGGGAGAGAGAATACAATGCTGCTAGGTTTTCACTTGAATTCAATAGTTAGGAACATGTGGGGTGAGTGACACCGACTGGATCAATAGACAGTGCAGGAACACTGAGTCACAGTGGCAACCTGAAAAGCCTATGATTTTATTCTCAGTTGAAACCTTTACCACAACATTTCCTTTGCAAATGAAACACCTTAATAATGGACAAAGAGATTCAAGAGAAAAAAATTCAATAAACCCACAAATATAGAAACATGTACTTAGCATTTATATATGCATTTAATTGGATTGAGAGTTAAAGTCTGATTACTTTTTTTTTAAGTCAGAACAATGACATTTAATATAGCTCCTGTTAATTTTGACAATGAAGGACAATTAAGAACCATTTCCTGCATGGTGCAGAAGGAAAATGGTCATCTCATCTCCACCTATTACACTCAGTGCCACTTGGAAGGTTATATCACCTTATTCATAAAGAGTGGTCACAAAAGGGCTGAGTTCTTCCAAGGTTTCCCCTCCAAGTTCACATTTGTAGTTAGAGGTGCAGGAGGAAGCAGATCTTTGCAGGCAGTTATCACCTAAACATCTAATATAGACATTATTTCTACCTGACCCTAACATTCCAGACTAAAGTCTTCTCCCTCTGTAGTCAGTAATTCTGCAGCCAAGTGTCCTCTCCTACCTAAAATGGCCACTTTAACCCGGGGGTTTTGCAGCAGGAGACACCTCTGACCTTGATGTTGCACTGGTAGGTGAGTGTTCTCACTGCTGCCTGCCCAGACATGACCCCGAGGGCAGGCAGGCACAGCCCTCACATCTCTGCTCAGCAGCACACTTCATCCTTGTTCTGAGCATCTCTGCTGTTCCACCTCACCACCCACCCAGAAAAGAGGTTTCCAGACTTTTGAATCACTTCTTGACATCTGTTCCAATCTAGAGCAAGCTATCTGGCAGTGACAGGAAGTTTACAGGAGGCTTTGGAAGGCTTCAATACTCTTCACTCTTGCATTAAAAAGAAAAACCCCTTGTGTGTAAGCAGTGTAAATGATCATGTACTTTTACTGTATATAATCTGGTCTCTTTACAATCCATCATACAAAGCAGTAGCTTGGAATATTTTTAAAAGAAACCTAAAAAAAAAAAACATTTTTCCTCTGTGCATCCCTCTCCTCCTACTGCTGTCATGCTGAAATAGCTCTACTGCTTCCTTTTTCCTCCATCAGATTGATGTTTTTTAGTTCCTCACCACTTTTTCATCACAAAACCCTACCATATCAGCATGGAGCCTAAAGTAACAAGAAAGGAAAAGGAAAGGAATAAAAGACTGTGGCAACATCTGTTCCCCACCACCTTATTTGTCTTCCCTTTCAAAAACATGTTGAAAGTTTCTCATGCTTTCTAGAAGCCAACACACTGGTTATTGGAAAGAAAAAAAAAGAGACCAAAGTGTAGTTTTCTCAATGACCATGTCAGCTGCATCTACTGTGCCTTTCAGTCACTCTGTAGTAGTGAAATCACTTTGCTTGCTGCTCTCCTTCAGAAAAAAAAAAAATCACAAGTGTTATTTTTCCAGCATAGCAGTGATGAAGAGTTAATTAATAATAATTATAATGCTAATATTTTACTCTGCAAGATAATTTTTGAGCTTAAAAAAAGTCTTTGCAGACACTATCTGATTAAAATATGCTTCCCCATTTATCTATTCCATTCTTTGGGTGGCAGATAAGTGACTCTAATTTTCCACCCTTTGTAGGTGGAGAAACAGACGTAGACAGGTGAGGCAGCTTGGACAGAGATGCAGGCAGGAAAGGAGCTGAGGAATCCAAAAGCACCAAGTGATTCAGGAACAATATCTCTCTGCCATCTGATCTTTAGACTTCCTCTCTGCAGCATTTAGTGTTGTAAAAAGCACTGTTAGATGATGGAATATGGCATAATTTGGCATTAAAATGGCCAAAGAAAGTATCAATATCCCAGACTTCTGGGCCACTTCACAACAGAGTTCAAATGGTAAAAAAAAAAGTAAAATATTTCTCTCATCTTATCTGTTGATGTATTCCCTTGATCCAAAATATTTCCCTCCTGGAGTTTGGCATCCTCATTTTCCATGTCTAGACTTTCTTACATCTCTAAGCGTGGTTATTAAATGCAAGATACTTTAGTAACACCTTGATTCATGTCATAAAAAACAGTATTTAACAATTTACTGGGCATGGCTGTTATTCTGGGGTCTGCCACATTGGAAAGCAGAAAATGCACAACACACCTTCCTTTCCAAAGGGCAAATCCGTGACAAGGTATTTTTGTTGTTAATATTTCAGGCAGAAGCCCAGCTGAAGAAGAATATTCCCCCAGCCATTGTGCTATTAAGGTGTTCAGTCATACTGCAAAGGCCAGGTGCTCTCAGAGTGAGACTGATGTCTCACCCTCTCACAGACATCATTAGAGCTGAGAAGTGACCCTCTAATGTTATGATGTTTATTTCATCTAACGTGATTATAAAGATGCTGAAAAGAGAAGACCTAGTTCTGACATTGTTATGATCACTAAACAGCCAAGTTTTTAGTGCTGATGTGAGAACAAAACACTCCATGTACCTCATTACTATCTGACCTGACTACTGTCTGAAAAAGCTGGAGGTTAGATAATGTGCTTAAAATGAGCCATGAAACTAAAGGCACAAACACATTGTCACCAATTCAACACTCAGCTGCCATTGTTCCTTAAATAATTTGCCAAAAAGGAATATTATTCAGTGCATAAAAGCTGCCAAGACAACAGGAGAATTAGATGATCTCGTTGTAACTGCAACTGTTTATCAAGGGTGTATCCTGTCACTTCAGAGAGAGGCAATAAAATAGAGCAGAAGTGTCACTCAGCTACTCTTTGACAAGAGCTCTGCTAGTATTCTCCACAACATAAAAACTCTTGTGAGACATATGAGAAAGGTACACAGTGACACAGCTGTGCCACAACATTCATCTTTATGAGTGAACTACCCCATCCTCAGGGAAGATGAATGCCAAAGATCAGCCAACCTGCTTCACAGACATCTCACCAATGAGTTTTTCCTCCCCTGCCCTTCAGCTCAGAGGTGTCTCTCAGTAAAGGCCCTGCTGTAAAAGCAATTAAAAGCATCTCTGGGTTCCTCTGTATTTTTGAAAGTATATCACACTTCTCCCACGTTTAATAATAACTCCTGGTAAAATAATTGGATGATGTCCCCTTCAAAATATGCTGCCCCACCTTAGGATCCCTGTGACCAGGGTGAATGGAACTGAAGTGAGCTCTTTCCACAAAATACTGGCAGTGTGATATCCCTGTAGCAATCCCATCTCCTTCTCTTCTGAGACAAAGCCTGAGCAGCCCCATCCCCACTAGTTTCACATTCCACCCCCTTCTAATGACTGAGAAATGCTTTTATAATCACTGAAATAAAAAATTAAATTTTCAGTAGAGGTGAAAATGTATTTATGTGTGTGCATGCACATTCTTGTGTATACAAAAATATGTGAGAACCAGGAACACACAATAAATGAGCGACAACAAGCACTTATCCTAAATGATTATGTTGACATATAATTCAATGTACAGCTGGAAAACACAGAATATTCCAAATCAATAAAACAATTCTCTCATATATTCTGAACAAGAATCTGATTACAGGCTTAATTGCACAATCATGGCTTAATCTTGGAAGTCAGCTGTTGTTTAATCACTTCACAATAGCTGCCTTGTTAATGATATGGGAAGACACTGTAATGGTATCCAGCATGAGAAGTCTGCCCATAGTCAGAAAAGTCAGAGATTACAGGTAAAGGGAAGCCTCTGCACCACACATGTGAGCTCTTGAGGTAGAAAAGGTTAGGGTCAGGTGCAAGAGTACTTGAAACAAAATAAAATAGCTACCCAAATTGCTGTAGACAGAGGCCAGGCTGAGAGAGGATAATCTCTGCTTTCAACCCCACCCCACCCCCCCAAAAAATTACAACAAAAATTGGGATAACTTGGAATTTTCTTCTGAGGCCCTGGCAAACTGCAAAAGCAGCCTGAAACAGGGAACTTGCACAAATATCAGCACTGATCTTTTCAGGGTTCCTTACTCCACTGTTGTGTATCCAACCCATTCTTCGACTCCTCAGCTCCTATATCTCCTATAAAAGTCAGAGTTTGCAACAGAAAAACAGTTACACAGAATTACACAGAATCACCAACTCGGAAGATACCTCCAAGATCGAGTCCAACCCAACCCTAACCTCAGCTAAACCATGGCACCAAGTGCCACATCCAAACTTTTTTTAACACATCCAGGGATGGTGACTCCACCACCTCCCTGGGCAGACCATTCCAATACTTTATCACCCTTTCTGTAGAAAACAATGATCCCATCCATCTCTTTTCTTTCCAGACAGGGGAACTACACTACTTCTCTTTTCCTTCTCCTTCCTCCTGGGCAAGGGAATTCTGCATATTCCCTGTCATCCAATAGTGAGATCTCACTTGTATCTGTTTTCTGAGGGTGGAAGCACATAACACATTGAGCCAGCACCAATTTAGAGACATTTGAAATTGGGGGCACTGGTGGCAAGAGGCTCGTGACATCAGTGCAGTTAACAGGACTGAAACAGAGGAGAAAGGAAGGCAGAAATTATTCACCAAAAGGACGCTTACTTGTAGTAGCAGATCTCCTGGCCTGCCCGAATCCAGCGAGGCCTGCCCTGGAGAGCTTCCCTCACTGAGTACATGACCAGCTGCATGCCTGCAGAAAACAAGACAGTTTCAGGCGATGTGATTTCTCTGGCTGGAAAAGAAAGGAGTGGGAAGAAAAAGGCTAAAGAAGAAGAATCACTATTTTGTCAGTGCTCTCTCTGCTGATGGTTTATACAGAGTAAATACATTCCCAAAACCCTCAAAGTGTTTTATTCTGAGACAGCCATGTCTGTACAAAAAACCCCTCCAGAAGAAATGAGCTGAATGGAGTTTATTACAAAATAAATTATTTGAAATTATTATTCTGGCCTTTGCAAAGCATTTTGTTTACAAACAGAGGAATGGAAAGAAAATTATATGAATCAAGGCATCAACAAGATCAATAATTTGGTTAGTCCAATATTTTATGCTTGGCTGCACTAATATTGAACTCTTAAGCCTACCATACCATCAGAGATCTGTGGTGCATCCAGTACCCTGCCTTCTGAAATCATCAAGCAAAACTAGGTTTTAAACTTACTATTGAACCTAAATAACAGCTATGTGTTATAAGTGCTGATAACAATAGCATCTGTCTTTGTACTGCATCACCCCAGGGCATGACTTCTTCCTGACCTCCAAAATATTACCACTTCACGCCCTGAGGGGCAAGGCTTTCTCTGATCATCTGCAGGGAGTTTTTGTATCAATTTCCTTTGCTGTACACACCTGCTTGCTCTTTGGGGCAGGGTGAGGATGCTGCAGAGCTCTCTGCACAGGCTGTTTCTGGTGAGGGACTGCAGGGAAAGCTCCTGCCAGCAGCTCCTGCAGACCCAGCACAGCCACAGCTGAGCACAGCCATGGTGCTGGCAGCACTTCTGTAAGAGTACATTTAAGAGAGAAAAGAATACCCTCCCAAATATTTTTGCATGTTGATAAGTTGCCCCCTGAGCCTCCTCTTAGCTGTTCCTGTGCAGAGGGGAGGTGATGCTTGAAAATCATTAATACTGATGGCATATTTGCATTAGCAGCTATTCAGTTCCCTTCTTCCTTTGGGTGTCCCTGTTGGACTCTCCAGTGCTGTTGGAGCCAGGAAGCATCAGCAGCAATGCCTTTCCAACTCACCTTTGGCTGTGCTGTGGGGCAGCACTAACTCATCACGGCCAGGAGTAACCTCTATAATGCTGTTTTCTCAACCAGTGTTGTGAGTTATGCACAAGAGGCAAATCTGTGTTTGGTACCAGGACGTGGCCACCATGAATTTGGAGAGACACAGGCCTGTCCACATGCCCAGTTGATCAGAGAAGGGATTTGGGGCTCAATGCCTGCAAGGGTCTTGATATCCTGAATGCCAGCTCCTGCCCTTCTCTCTGAGTCCAAAGGACCCACACAAGAAACTGCCTCAGAGCAATGGTTGCTACTTGTCTTGGTTTAGGGTAAATTTGGGAGGAAACCTCTGAAGGGGGTTCCGCTGGGAGGCAAACCCAAACAGCCCCTCCCCCCAGCCAGTCCAGGAAAAATTTTCTCAGAGAAAAAGTGGAAAAAACTATTAAACTATTTATTTAACAAACAGAATATCTACAC
>VZUI01059704.1:70442-198448 GCA_013401135.1 Cettia cetti | reverse complement strand
GGAAGGGCAGGGGAGGAAAGGCAGGGCAGGGCAAGGCAAGGCAGGGTAGGAAGGGCAGGGCAGGAAGGGCAGGGCAGGGAAGGGCAGGGCAGGGAAGGGCAGGGAAGGGCAGGAATGGCAGGGCAGGGCAGGGCAGGAATGGCAGGGCAGGGCAGGGGAGGAATGGCAGGGCAGGGCAGGGCAGGGCAGGGCAGGAATGGCAGGGCAGGGCAGGACAGGGCAGGAATGGCAGGGCAGGGCAGGGCAGGGCAGGGCAGGGCAGGGCAGGACAGGGCAAGGCAGGGCAGGGCAGGACAGGGCAAGGCAAGGCAAGGAAAAGAAAGGAAAGGAAAGGCACAGCCATTCCGGCTCCTCAGCCTGGAGTGACCAGGCCTGGAGTGAAGCCACCTTGCCCAGCAGTGCTGCAGCTGCAGGCAAGCACTTGTGGAATTGGCCTTGAGGCTGTACGAGATGCAAGAGAGAAAAGAAAAATAATAAAAAAACAAAAACAAAGCATAGAGGGCTTGCCTTGCCTCTGGTGCTTTGACCTTCTACAGGGACCATGACAAACCTCCCAGTCCTGCAATTCCGATTCTAGGTGCACCCCTGGGCATTAAAGAGAAAGTAATAATTTTGGGGAACAGATGGATATGGAATACAACAACATTTTGGGTTATCCTAGGACACTCATTTTAATTTCTGCCAGCCCATTGGTGCAGAGACGATTCAGAATAGCATAAATGTATTTCACACTCATTTTATAACTCCATTTTAGTACCAGATATGAGCTTTCATGCTCTCCATGTTAGAAAAAAAATTCTAGCCAGGAAAAAATAACTGTATTTTCCTGTCTTATTCTTCATCACACACTTAAAATTTTGGTGATTTTTTTTTCCCAGCTTGTCTACACTTCATCTGAAGTAGTTATTTCTTCCTACTTATAACTCCATAAAAAAAAAAAAAAAATCTGTACTTTTTCTTTTGGAAAATAGGTCATGTTGAGTAAACTTGAGTTATTCCTTTGGTGAGATTTTAAATTTTCATTGATACAAGTAATTACATGTATTTAACATGTGTGGACTTCCATGTGACATTTTGGAACACAAAAACTATGATTCAAAAAGAAAGATGAAGTGGAACTGTGCTATGTAAGGGAGCACATAGATCAACAACTCTGTGAATGGATACATCAGAAAAAGTAATCATAAATGAAGAAATCTTGAAGTAGCTGTTTGTTTGTTTGTTTGTTTGTTTGTTTGTTTGTTTGTTTGTTTTAACCTCTGGAGGCCAGTTATACACATTTCATATAAAACTCTGCAATTGACATTTATGGATAACACAAAATAAATCAAGTAAAAATGAAGCAAAAATAACGAATAACCAGAAATATTGTTAATACAGTCTGATGAGAAAAACAGTTACTTTAGATACCAAACAGGAGATGTTTCATGACTGAGTGTCCCCTGAGAAGTTTGGGGAATACAGCAGGTAAATAACTAAATAACTTAACATGAACTTTTGCAATGATGCAGCATCAGAAATTCTAGGAGTATGGCCTTGGACAAGAAATGCACAGAGAAATAGGGAGCTAAAAACACTCTTTGTAAGGCACAGAGATTGATACCAAAATAGTGTACCAAGCCCAGCATCCCCTTTCTCATATTAAGAAAATTATATGGTGTTAAGAAGAGCCAGGAATGTGATAGTGGGATAGGGAAAATTGCACAATTCATAGAAAAGAAAAAATGCATCCAAAGATGTCTTCCTTTCTGTGTATAATTACCAGGTGAGCAAGGAAAAAAATCATAGGGTACCAAAGGATTCCAGACTACTGGAGAGGGAGACAGGGAATACAAGATGAGAAACTGATGCCAACACATCTAAAATTGACAGAGAAAGATGTGGGGGCATTTTAACAATGTGGTTCATTTGCATTAGAACAAAGCAGGTGATCCTGCAAGAATCTCCTATGTTTATAATTCAGGTTGACAGACTCCCTAGGCAATATGCTTTTAGGAAAGCCATGACCTCATTCTCCAGTGTTTTCCTAGGTGTGATGCTTCTCTTCATCATATGCACTGGAGCTTGATCCCATCTTCTGTGCTAGGGTGTTTGCCTTCAGCAGAGGAAAGACAAGCAATTCAGGAAAGCAGGAGAACAGGGTAATTGTCGGAAAAATGACCCATCCACTTCTACTTGCATAAAGAAGAAGAAAACCAACACTCAGAAGAAAATAGAGGCTGAGCACTTACTAAGCGTCACAACAACGTTATGAGGCCCCCTCTTCCTCTTCCTTCCTTGTCCATATATGAGGTGCACTGGTTAGTGTTTCCCATATCTGAAAATGGGGATCTCAGAACAATACTGAAGAGAGAAAATCTACAAAGAAAGCACCAAAGTAATCATTTCATGATGCTGTAAACAAAGTCTTCAACCCTTTTTATTTTTTAGGGTCAGAAAAAGAAAAACAACATTGAAGGAAAGTTTCATCAAAAGCTGCTGGAATTGCACTGCCAGACCTGCCATTTCAATGGCATTTCAACAGCAATATTATAATGCAGTTTTACATGAATGATTGCCATTAAGCTAAGGCATAGTGTAGTTTTATGTGATTCAGGGTTCATCAGTGCTTTCTTGTTTTTCTTGCTGCTGAATTTCCCCTTGGGAAATGCCAAGCGTTAACTGCATACCTGCCCCCAGCATTGTGGTTGAGATGCGAGCCAGAACTGCAGAGGACTGCCACTACATCATTAATTTTTCACATTTTCCTGTTCTCCGGTTTCAGGATTTAAAATTGCCATGTACATTCAGAACAGCACAGAGAGATCAGAGACAAATGCTCATGTTTATGTAATTTACACCTATTGAGTTAGATGAAACCTTCCAAAAGCAAACTTATGATGACATTTGTAGCCCAACCTTAATCCAAAACTATGTGGATATAAATACACTTTAAAGGGAGTCACTGCTCTTTCTTACAGATTATATATTCTCCTCTATTCTGTCATGTATAAAGGAATAAAGTGGATTGATTCTTAATTCAAATTGTGTCTATTCTTTTATTCTCTTTCCTTGAAAAATAGATGGATACTTGCTGTCTGTGATGCTTTTTCTTAATGTTTGGACCTTCTGAATACAGTTCTACACCATGTAAATATTTATGTGTAAAGTAGCAGTGATCTTTTACAAAAACCCCTTCAACATCTTAGCAATAGTGGCATTCCCATCGAATGAAATATGTATTTCATTTGCATTCTACCTCTTAATAAGAATTTCTTTTGGCGTAAGAATATGTACTACAGTAACAAGAATTAGGTAATAAACTGTAAAAAAAAGCCACACCTCTGGTAAATACAGATTCATTTTTTTTCAGGCACACTGAGAAAAAAATAAATGAATTAACAAATGAGTAAGCAATCCACAGATGGTTACAACTGTATTAGTTTATCTCATGGATTTTTGTTGCTCAGGGAAAAAAATCCAACATAATACTATGCAATCAAAAGCACTGGTGTGAACCTGTGAGGTTGGTCAACCCTTCATAAAATGCAATTCTTTGGGAAATACAGGAGTTCAATATACACTGTTCCTACCACGACTTTGAATGATAAAGGTCCTTGAAATATATAGTGGGTAGCTGTACTTCCATCTCTAATTAAATGCTTTTATATAACCATCAGAGGCTTTCATTTCCTACTTTTTAATCTATATTCAGAGCTTGCACTTTCTGTACAATTCCCAGTCCATCCGCACTGGTGCTGGCACGCTCCTCAGACTCCGTTTTCTAAGTAGAAATTCATGATCTCACTGCAAGCTTTGGAATGTCTCCTCTGGGAAACAACAAATTAGAGTAACATTTATGCAAATCCCAAGTATCCCCATTCTCTTCCTCATCCAATATGCCAAATGGCAATAATGCATTTAACCACTTTGCACACGATAATAATGTTATGTGGAAGGAAAATGAGACCTGAGAAGGCATGAAGTCTTGATGTGCATGAAGTCTTGAGGCACTTCAAAGACACTTGAGGGTCTTTGTAAAGCTTGCCTCATCTGTGGAACCTCAGGCAGGGCTCTCACCCCTCCAGCTACACAGTAATATGGATGTAGTTGCATTAACCCCATTCTGAAAACCTGTTCTCAGGCTCTTCATATTCTCTCTTCAAACCGTCTATTTCTAAGTATTCACTGTATAGAATATTCAGGATTCTTTCTCTTGTAGCTGAATGTCTGCTCCATCAATCCTCTTCTGTCTTATCTTGCGGGCTGCCTGTGAAGTCTTGCAACTCTTGCCTTGAGTTTCCTAGGGGAGAAGTGAGCCCCTTGTTTTTCAAATCAATTGCTCCTTTTGACTGAAGTTCGGGCCTTTGCCTCTCTTATCTGCAGTTAATTTGCATTTGCTTGATCTATGCACTCCAGAGGTGTACTGCAGTGTCTATGCATCATCAGATGATAAACAGCTGGTCTATTTAGGCTTTCAGCAAGGTGATGGAGGGGTTTTCATTATGGTTATTAACTCTGACTGCTTTAATGTGATGAACAGGTTGCCATGAAACAGCAGAACAAACCTGTAAATCAACACCCATTTGAAACACTAAGAGAAAGTCAATGAAGATTTATGCCATAAAATAAAATGAAAACACAAAATGGAAATGTGTTATCCCACAAGATAATTAACAAAGTGAGGCACTAAATGATACCTGTAAGAAAGGTATAAACCCATTAACTTTCCATATTTTAAAGAGAGACACAAGATACACAGGTTCTATTTACCATTATAATTGTGGCTAATTTGTGACTTGTCTAATGTACAAAAGAAAAAATCTTTATGTATTTGCACATCTACCGACTTCTGACACAGCTGCTTGGGACAGGGGTGCTGCTGATGAAGTAAAGTGGGCACACCTTAGAGTGCTGCACAACCTCATGTGCACACAGCTCTGTGATTCATTTGTCTATCATTTACCTAGTTTATTTTTGCTATTGTATATTCAGAAATACTTTTGGGGTGAGACATCTTGAGAAGGTTTAGAGGGGAGGGAGCTCCAGGTAAGGATGCAATAAATGAAAGTATCTGGCACCCATATTCAGAGCAATGAAAAACAGTTAAGCACTGAATAGGAGACCTAGTGCAAAAAATTTAAAATCTGATTATAACAACCCTTCAAAGGAAATAGTTCTACCTCTTAAAATAGTAAAGTAATTGAGTAAAGACTCATTATAAGTAAGAATTAATCTGAGTTACATTCAGCAGTAAAAATTGACCAGGACTTTAACAGAAAAAAATCATCATCAAGAGAAAGGAAAATGAATACAGGTAAATGAGGAAATAACAGGCTAAAGTGGTCAACGAATTAAAGCTGGGAAAAGAGAAGGAGAAATAGGGAGACAGAGAGCAGTAAGTGATAGAGATCAAGATGATGTGAAAGGGACAAGAAAAGTCACCAATATAAGAGGGAAGAAAAACCACAACAATGTCAGAAAAGAAACTGGAAACTGAATAGAAGTAAAAGCTGAGCTTATCAAAAGCAAATAAGACCCTACTAAAGTTGTGATCAGAAATAGGAATCTTGAAGAGAGGAGTTTTGTAGACACATGTTGGCATTGCATATTCAAAATAAAATATGAAGTATTTATTTACTAAATATTGAGATATTTTTCCAGTTAGTATAACATTTAAATAAAAATCAGTATCCTTTAGGGAATATCTGTCTCCTTTCACATCGCTGCCTTAGAAGTTTATGTACTCTTTTTATAGATTTATGTCCTCTTTTTATAGAACTGAAATAAAATGTAACTTCTGGAACAGACTGGATCTTCTGCATAAAACTTGACAAATCAAAATGAGTTTTAAAGCCTCTTCAATTAATGTGCAATTAATTAAAACTATCTGCATCTGTGGCCTTACTCCTGTTATATATATATTTGTAAGCTCCATGGAAGAGGGAACCTATGGGAGAGAGTTTAAAAAATAAAATAATTACATTATTAATAATATTCATTTTGTCATTGTCAAGTGTGTCCCTTGAGATTGACCCCAGCCAGCTACATCCTCCTCAGCACCTTAGCTGAGGCTGGCAGGATCTGCATTCCATAGAGACCATTGTGCTCATTTGATCTGAACCACAGAGGCCACGTAACCTCACAAGTTAACTGCTATTATCATTCATAACAATAATTTTCAGCATTTGCTAAATAACTGAATAAGAACTCAATTATTTGCACAGTTCTCCCTTTCTTCTCAAGGCAGACCTTGCCAAATCTTTTTAAAGTCACCTAAATATAGTCTTAAATAGCTAATTTTTAGGTATAAATATTCTCTTCTTTCTCCTTTTCCATCTTCAGAGGAAGTAAAATCAGATGTCAGCTGCCAGGGTTTTGTTTTGAGCCTTTGAACAAAACTGGCCGTGAATTCTAGTTTATGCATAATTTATTCACCTTATTCCAAGGTCCTGGTTCTGGTCAGGACTGGAACAAATTTTAATTAATTAATTAATTAATTAATTAATTAATTAATTAATTAATTTTTGCAGTAGCCAGAAGGGGCCAAACTGGAACACAGAGGTTGTTTGATACCACTCATGTAACAATCAGTGCCTATAGAGCTCTCCTTCCCCTGCTGAGGTTGGATAATCCTCTGAGTCACCAACCTACTATCACAGCATCATTTTGTTTTCTTTTGAACAAAGATTAGTGCTTCAGGAAGCAAACTTTTTGACCACAGGTGCTTGGTTTAAATTAAAAAGAACAACCTCAATGCAACAATTTTTTATTCTTGAAAAATTAAATCTTAGAACTACTTAAATTACTAATAGCCATGAACTGACTTAACAGACCGCTTCTGTAAGGGAACTGTTTGAACATAAAAGAGGAGAGATTTAGATTAGATGCTAGGAAGAAATTGTTTATTGTGAGGGTGTTGAAGTGCGGAGATTGCTTAGAGAAGCTGTGGATAACCCTTCCCTGAGGCTGTTGCAATAAGGTTGGACAGGGCTTGGAGCAAGCTGGTCCAGTGGAAGTGCCCAGCACACAGTGGAGGGGTTGGAACAAGAGGATCTCTAAGGCCCCTTCCAATCCAAACCATTCTATGATTCTATGATTTTGAAAAGACACTGCTATAGCAAACTAAAATAACACACAAATTGGATACATTTTGCTATTGTGAGGGTTTTTTTACCATATTTACAGTAGTTACCACTTCATTAGACTGATGCAGAGCTGTTATCACTCACTCTCTATATAAAACACTTCAGTTTAAACATCTTTTTGAAAAGTGGTATTAAATATTGGAAGGGCTGGAAGCAAGCAGGCTTTTTATCCTAACTGAGGCCCAAACAAATTGCAAGTGATTATTGCTTCCTAGCAAGCATGTTTTAGAAATTAACACAATTACATTAAAATTTTTGTGATACTTGCCTTTGGGTGCTGCCTGTTTTAATGCCTTTGTGTGGGTTTTCATGTCTGTTCAATTGCCGCCTTTAAAGGCAACTCTGCATTATCTTTTTATTTTACTTCCAAGCATTTTTTTATCCTTATAAACTCAATTTTCAAACTGTGAGTGATTTGTACTCACTCATATGCAGCAATGCAGTCCATGTGAAATGGGATGGTGTAGTTTCTTCAAACAGAGTTGATGCAAATGTGAAATTAACAGTTTTCACCCCTTATATATTTTCCTAAAGTAGACACACTGCAGAAATCATATTTTGGCACATAGAAACAACCATCAAGATAAGGACTGATGAAAAAAATTAAAATTAGGTTTGCTAGAAAGCTATTGAGGAAATTTGGAGTAATTAATTTACTCAAGTGACTCAAGACTACTCCATAGTCTGAGAGACACATAGTCATAATTTTAGGTTGACAACTATTCTATATGACCTTGGGGATCAGCTACTCTTTCACCACATGTGTACAGAAGCACTGGTGACATGGCCTCAGGAAAATCAAGTCCAGCACAGGCATTGGCTGCTTAACTTAGTAAAGGAGAGACTGGTAAGACTCCCCAGGATGACATCCTACTACACTGGGGCAGCCTCCAGGAATGCCAGGAGCAGGAGTGAGCAGCAACCCTCCTGTCACCCTGATCCCAGGAGGTACCAAATCATGAACACAGAACCTGAGATCTAACACAAAACCAGGTGCCTTAGGACACAGACAAAAAATTAGTGAGTTACAATCAGAGTATAATCAGAGATTAATTTTGGAAGGGAAATCGCCAAGATAAGGTTAAACCCCTTGCTCAAGAAGGGCCAAGAGCAAAGTCAAGGCCTAAGCCTCATCCAAGTGATTTTTATTTACAAAGACAGTGATCACAGAGTTCTGGACATCCTAGGAAAGGAAGTCATCCTGGATTATGGTACCACTTTATATGTCTGTGTAATTTCACTGTACTCAGCCATGGTGTTTCCCTGTCTGAATGTGACCATTGGTGCCATCACAGAGCCCGATCCAACATCATTCATTAGCAAGCTCAAAAAAGGAAGACATTGTCCTGTTCCATGTTTTAAACTTAAACAAACCCTCACCATCGTGTGGTCAGTAATAATATGGCATGTTTCTGTTCCACAGCAGCAGTTACTGCTTGGCACAGGACAAGCCTTTCAATTAATTCCTTCACAGCTTTTCAAGCTTCTCTTCCTTTGCCACGTGCAGTTAATTCCACTTCAGAATTCAAAAGCAATTAAAACATGATCACTGTATCTTAGCATCAGGATGAAGGCTGCAGATCAAAATCAGAATCTGAAATTCCTTAGAACTATTATGCTCCTGGACTTTAATCTTCATTTATTCTGTTGATAATCAGAATATGATAATTCTGATTATTATTATTATAATCTCTTGTACTTAAGGCAACCAACACTTAGTGCAGCCGGGAAGATATTAAAAATATTTCTGACTTCTCAATTGGTTTCTCAAAGCTGTCATTTGAATTTCCTTCCTCTACTAACAGATTTTGTAATTATTTTTCAGAAAACACACCAATAAATGTGGTTAATCTTCCCTAAAACAGACTCTGTAACAAAAAACCCCATAATTAATGGGAGTTAAGTCTTTCAAAGCTCCTCTGAAATAAGTTGAATTAGGAATGCATTTTGGTGTGTACACATATATGTACTCAGAGACATGTTTGGTGCTCCTTTGCATGTTGTTTCAGCTCAGGCCCTGGGAGCTGTAGGAAACCTCAGCATGGGTGCTAGAGAAAAGCAGGTGATGAGCTTCAGCCTCCACCAGGAAGGTAGTTCTGCTCAGCACATACTGCTCTGGCAGCTGCTTCAGCAACGCTCCTTTGCACATCAGTCTGAGAAGGAATGCCATCCCGAGGGACAATGGATCTGGCAGGCTGTCTGTGGGTGATGGAGCCATCCTGGGAGCACAGGGCAGCAGCTCAGTCGTTCATGGAAATGACTCACTCCACCAGCCACCTGCGCCATGCAGCAGTGCTTGTAAACTCAGAGCATGTTCCAGCACCGCCATTGTGCCAGGTTTGCAAACACCTTCCCTGAGAGGCAGAGCCACAGGACTCCCTTGTGTGGCAAAGGCTAAAGAAGGTCGGAGGATTTTGACTATATTGACAAGATTTGGAGTCGAGAAGAGGACTCGGTGCAACATGAAGACCAAGGGGTAGGCAACTGGGCAGCTCAGGTTTGAGCCTACCATCGAGGGGAAATTGTCTCCAAGAGCTGTATTGGCTCAGAAGTGGGAGGGGACTGCTTGCCATCCCACAGATAGGCAGCTCTTACAGGGCTCAGCCTCATCATTTGTGCCAGCAGCTGAGCTGGGTTTATACCACTGCATTGTACTTCTTCGGTTGGAAAGCTTGGGCTTGTGATAGGCTCATGAAAGCAACTTGAAAAGGGTTGTTTATGTTCAGAGTTTCACACTACACAGTATGAGATCAAATAACTGGATTTAAATGAATAAAAAGTTAACAGACAAACAAATAAATATTAAAAAGCACCTTTGTCCTGGCCCAGCCAGGAAAAGAAATTTCCTGGTTTATTTAGTTCATTGTGGAAGAGAGGATTGACAAGTTCTCTGGGGTACCAGACCTCTCTTTGCATTTTCTGGAAACCGTTGTCACACACGGGATTAGAAAGCAAGATCAACTCAACACATGGGTAGCATGGGACAGGTTAATGTGCACATGAACCTGTATTATGTATTTAAAGGAAAAAGCACAACAAAGAGCAGAAGAAAAGCTGTTAATTCCAGCACTAAAACTAGAAAAAAATGATAAACCACAGAAATATGAAAAGGAGTTGTATAAAATGAAGTGATTTAAAAAACTGTATGCAAGAATTGCCAAATTTAGAAGACAGATCTGGAAAAAGCTTGATGAAGTGCAAAATGAATAGAGATCATGTGATATAGGGATTTCATTCGATTTATTTTAAAAAGATATTTTAACAGTAACCTGCTGCTGCAGAAACCACTTTCCAACACTGACAAAAAGATATTAAAGTGACTTTGTCCCTCTCGAACACCCCGCACATAGAGGTCTCTCAGTTTAGCCCACCTGTCTGTGTAAACAACCAGCATGACTTTTGAACAAGAGTTTCAAGGTAATGGTCTTCCATTTAAAGCCATCTTCACATTGTTTTCCAGCTTCTTTTAGAGCACCCATTTCTTTCATATCGAGGCAGCAGTCATTCTCTCTTGTATAGATCCTGCTGCTGTGATCATATTTAATGGTTTTGTATGATTTCAATGGTTTACTCCCCCTTCTTTACCAACAGTAGCTGGAAAAAGAGGCAACTGGATGAGCTGCTGCTACCCAACATAAAGCATGTACTGTGTAAATGAAGAGGGAAGCAGTCAGATGGTATTGCTGATACATGGCAGCTGCTTCTTATGGGGACAGTCACAGTGATACACCACGAAAAGCATGAGCCACTTCAGATGATTCTGGCAGTTCACAGCAATTACAAAGACCTTCTCCTGAGTCACTGAGTATGTGGTCTTCACAAAGAAGATTTCACCTACTGTCATCTGTTCCATGTGACTCGAACATAATCCATTGTAATATCATCCCATTTGCAGCTGATGGTGGAAACACAGTGGATTGTAGCAGGCTATCCAAAAAAAATCACTCAGTCCTCTCTTCAAAGGAACAGAAGCCTGAAAATCACTACACAAGTATTTCGCATCTTACATGCTCTCAACTGAAACCTGAGCATCTGGTTTCTCATCTTCCAGGTTGTCTGCCATCAAGTACTCCGGCTCTTTACTTCACCTCCCAGCCCTTTATCATCTGCAACCCACCCACAATCCCTGCCCCAAGGCTGTAGAAAACAAAGCTGATAGCTAAGGTCTTTGTGAAGCTTGACGGGACAAGGCTTAGCTGTCTTCAGGACCTGAGTTCAGCACAAGAAAGCTCTCAAAGAAAGGTATAAAAAAGATCTTGGTGATCTTGCTGAGAGAGTTCTTTACTTCAAAGAAGTTGAAAACAAGCCTGTGGAAAATGAGGACAGAAGAAATCTGTTTATACCAAACTTTGGCCATGCTTGTGTTCAAACTCAAGTCCAAGGACAGCTTCCCCTTGTCAGTCCTCTGGCAGGGCTGATCCTGCAACATGGGAAAAGGAGGCTGCTGAAGAGGTTCAGAGCAGGGGACAGAGGCAGCCTCTTGTCTATCTCAGCAGGTGTTGGTGCTTCAGCACAGATTGGCATCCTAGACACCAGAGATGTGTCTGGAATTTGTAAAATTCAAACCACTATGAAGCAATTCAGTTGAACACTAACTAGACTGCAGCAGTGACAAAATGAATCCATATTAAAGAACTGTTACAGAAAGAAAAACATGTAATTGGCAGCCACATTACAATAAGCACTTTAAGAAAAAAAAAAGGCTGCTCAGTTCTTAGTTCGTAAGAAGTTAACACCTATGTGAGATGCTGAACAAACACAAAGAGCTACTGCACTGTAATTTGAAAGTTATTGCAATCAGTGAGGTGACAGCAGCTTACAATTCTACAATTCTTTAGTTAGTATTGACAGTATTTGACTGTACAGTGGGGCAAAAAAATGTGTATCAGGGGCTCTGTAGCCGCTTTGGAAAAATCTGTGTCTGCACGCTCCTGTTTCTCCCTTTTTATACACTTATAAACAGCACAAGCAGCTGGTGAAACTGAGCCCCCATTCTCCCAGATGTGCTATCAAGACAGTGTCTATCAAAGATGAGGAGTAAGTCTATTTGTAGTTCCTACAACTCTGGGAAATCCACAGCATCAACTCTGCTATCTGGTGGGTAAACTGCAGAGCAAGAGTAGCCGCATCTGATGGAAAACACAGAGCTTTTGACTGCAGTCTTGAAAAAAAACAACCAATGAAAAACTCCCAATGCTCAATGAAAAAAAAAAATTGCCTTAAAAGCAAACAATCTCCCCCTTTCTAAAAGACAGACCGTGTCTTCTTTCTGCCACAGCACATGCCTGAGGACAATCACAGTTGTAATCATGCTTGATATTGTCCAATGTATTGGAAGACAGCCAATAACAAGGAGCTTGCAACCCAAGCTGCTAGTGTGTTTTCATGCTATTCAATAAAATGATGGGATAGATTAATGTGATTTGCATTAAATATGGGTCAGAAACCATTGCAGAGACAAAGAATCATCTTTTAATGTGTTGAAAACAACCATTATTTAATTAATTGTTCCTATTCTTTTACAAGATTTCAGTCTATTCATGACCTCTGGAGCTGCTGAAACAAATACAGAACATAAAGATGAAAACTGAAAAAAAGAAAATTCAGAAAAACATGAAACAAATGCTGTCCAAGTTGCCTCCCAGAATAGTGACCACAAAGAGCAAGGCTTGTCAAGTCTTGCAGGTGCTCTCTCTAGTAAGAACCAGTATGGGGTTAAAAAAGTAACCTCTATTATCTGAAGCCATTAAAAGTTCTACCTTCATTAGATCTCATTCCATTCTGCCTTCAGCATAAGCCAACATAATAACTTATAGTTGGACAATGTTTATTTTTTCCCCCCTTTATAGCAAGAGCAGCTTGACTTTCCAGGCAGTGAAATCTGTAAATTCTCAATTCCCCAAACCAGTGATGCTTATGTGTCTTTGTACTTAGCTGTGCCCTACATTATGTAAAATACATGGTTGCCTCAATCTGCATGAATTTACAAGTTTTGCAGTGTTACAGCAGACTTGGTACAATGTGCCAATTTTGTAGAGGCTATACATTGTTAAAAAATTAGCCCAAGACTTTCACCTCCTGTTGTTGAATTTTACAGAATCTTAAATTTAAACTCATGTTCCTTGAGCACTTTTCACTGAGTAGGCAGCAGAGATTTGTGGAGTTTTTTCCTACAGTATATGTAACACAACTTTGGGCTGTGTAACTATCTCATTCAAGGAGTTCATCACTGTTCATAGTAGAAGTAAGTTCATAGTCTTCTGAAGAGAAAAAACCCCGTACTACTACTTTTTTTTTCTGATACGGAATGTTCACAGTTGACACTTACTCAACTGGTGTCTCTGGGCTGTTGTCACCTGTTGGTTCTCCGAGTTGCTAGAGGTATTTAGGACTCAATACCAGCAAAGTCTAGGCTAACGCTCACACGGAAGGATTAGCAGGCACAGGCAGTTGCTTACTGTGCTGCCAGGAGGCTGGCGATGACAGTTTTTCCCCCACCAGAGTGGGTGGCACACATATCACGACCATATGCCAATGATACAAACCATAGGCTGCAAGGTTTTCTCCACATTTTTAATAGCAGGAAGCTAAAAAAAGTTACAGCTACTCTTGAGAGTCACATGTCTGGCTTTCGCAGCATTTCATTTAAGATTTGCAGTTACTGATAGTTCAAGGCTACTTGACAGCAGGCTGTGAAGGGAAGTATAATCAATCTAAATTTAAATAAAATCTTTTTAAGGAAAGTGAAAGAATGAAAGCGTGGTGGGTAAGGAGAGATTCTTGCTATTTAGAGGTTTTGTCTTACCTCCACAGACTAGAAGCCCCAGCCCACTGAGTCTTCCTGTTAAAATAACAGTGGCAGACTCTCCAGAGATCTGTGTTTTTGACTTGCACTCCAACTCAGCATCCTGTTTTCTGTAAGCCCAGAACAACTGGTTCCAAGAGCAAGTGCATGTTCAATGCTGTCCCACTGCGTGCCTCTGAAGTGCCCTTTCCTGCCTATAACATGGGATCATTTAAGCCATTGTAAGACTTTGCTGGACAGAAGTTTTAAGAAGATTTAAACCATAAACTGGACCACTATCATGGCTCCTGTCAACAGAGGGAACATTCTCATGGTAACTTTCAGAGGTCAGAGTCATTGCTTTATTTATTTTTTATTTTCATGTACATAAAAGCAAAATAACATGTCTTAAGAACCACTGTCATGACTCATCCAATTAAGCAATCAGCAGCTGAGTTACTGAGAGATGACAGAAGTTGGCTGCTACTTAGCTCTTTAGCTTCTCTGCCAAGAAAACCTGGCATTGCTGGCAGTGGAGTTAATTTCTGTGTGCATCCTAGGAGGAAATACTCTATTGTGAATAGCGATGAAGTTTAAGTGTGGGAGCAAACAAAAGCAAATTTCAGGGTTTTCTTTTCAAAATAAATGTGATTTTATGTGTGTAACTCAACATGAAAATAACCTACTTTTATTCAAGAAAAAGCAAAACTAAAGACAAGGCTGCAGTTGATGAAACAGAAAAAAATCAGACATAACAGACAAAACAGCCACAATCATATATGCTTCTGGAAAGTGAACTAATTCAACTGGATGAACAGAAGAATATTTTGCTTGAGATAGTCCATTCTAGGCACTTATTGACAATTTCTCATTTAGTTCCAGAACTCTAACATCTCCATTAGCTTTGGCATTTTCTATAAGCACCTGCAGAGGGAAAAAAAGAATTACCTGAGAATTTAAGATTTTACTGTTAGTGTTTTAATGGCAACCTGAAACATACTTTAATTCCTGCTAGACGGTTTCACTAAAAGATCATCCAACCTATAATCCCCAGACAGGAAATACTCAACATTACACATCAACTTGCTTAAAAGATCCAAACTCTGCACCATAGTGACTGTAATCACTTTCCATTGCTCTGTAAAAGCATCCCTGGTTACTTTGACAAGTAGTTACCTGCTGGCAATTAAACAAGCAGACCTATTTTCCTGCTGACACACACTTGTCTCCTGCTTTGTATAAATCTGCATTTGCCAAACGAAATGTTCTCTGCAGCTGCTTTAAATAAACTGCCACATCCTTTTTCCTCCCTCAGCTAAATACATACTTTCCTGATTTATTTACCACACATCATATTTGGAGCTTTTCTGTTTGGGATCTTAAAAAAGGTCCCACAGCAACCTAATGTCTATAAGGTTCTGGCACATCTCTTGTAACCCAATGACATTATACATATTGAAAAGGAAAACCATTAAGAAGAACCAAGCAAAACTCCAGCCATTATTATCATACTCATCAGCAGGGACTATAGATGACTTTGCAGAAGCAAGTGCAATGATATCACACCAGGATCTTCTGAACTCATTAAATCTAGTTTTTTTTATCAACCTGCATGTCTGTGTATGGATTTTTGTCCACACCTTTTTACATGTACCTCCAAATGTACTTTGTATTGGATTCAATATTTCACCAGAGAAGAGCTGACAGTCCGGGCAAAAGATGTCATTGCCAATGGCAGCATTGAGGATGGGAGAGTGTATTCAGATTTTGAGAAGAAATTAGTTCTCATTATAAGCCAAAAAAAATGACAGCCCACTTGCACTATATGAAAGAGCTGCATGGATTTGTGAGTTTGATCAAGTACATTAGAGAAGTACCGTCGACAGAAACTAATGCAGCATCTACTATGTACTGAAAATAATGTACTGTTACAGACATAACTCTTTAATACAGAGCACACAGCATTCTACTGCTCAGATCTTTTGAGCCAGGGACACAATGTGTTCCAGCCAGGCTAGATGGAATTACAGTTTTTAGTGCTAAAATTTTTAAATGGTCCTCATGTCTACTGTCTACCAGTAGAACCCTTGCAAGTTTGGACTGGAGACTTTACTGTTTATTTTTTATTACTGCATGGAGGAATGGAAGGCATTCAAACAAACTGGTGCCGATTTCAAAAACTGAAGTACATTTGCACCTCAAGAGCAGGTCTGCCAACACCATCCTAGAACACCATTCTTCTACCCCACCTCCCAGTTGCAAGTACAATATCCAATGTAAATAGATAGAAGTTCTGTAAAAGGTGGACTGTCTTACATCTATTAATTCACAATCATCTTTGGCATACAGGTGCTGCAGGAGGTACCAGCGTGCCACCGACACTATGGTTTCTGGATTTCCTGGTTGATAAATGACTCTCTCCAACATTCGCCGAGTCTCCCTGGAAACATAATCAAAACATAATCCAAATCAAATCCAACTGAACAGGCCCCATGTAATGTAACAACGATGGCCAGAAGCAATATATGGGAAAGCCCTTACTGCAGTTCTTGCAAACAGAGACAAGATGTGAAATTGCAGAAGAGAAGATAATTCTAACAGAGTACCACACAAAGTCTAAAATTCTGTTTGGTTGATTCTACCTTTCAACACCAACACACATACCTAACATACACCATCCCCTAAAGGGATTTTCAAATTCATAGTGTTACTAGAAATCTGGTAAAAACTGGCAACTACATGTAGGGATGTCATATTCATTTACTAGTGCTCCACCAACTTTGGTTCTTGTTCTAAGAATTCTGTCCTTTATAGCCAGTATGATATTCCAGTACACTGTGATTTAACAGGCTGTTGAGAAGTTACATGTTTTTGTTTGCTACTTGTATTTAATATTAATTTCTTGGTTCAGGATTTTGAAACACCTAGGCAGATCAATTAGATCATGCGATACACTGTTCAATTAGGTTAGTATCTGTAATTGTAATAAGACTGATTTTAATTAAGTGTTTATCTTAATTTTATTGTAAGCAATGACAATCACAATCACATTAGGCTGTCATCTGAAGAGCCAACAAAAAAAAGTAAGCCGGTTTCCTAGAATTATCTACAAAACGGGTGACTTATTGAACAAAACCATACAAAACCCTCCAATTTTCCATAACTTAAACAAAAATACAAAAGACAAAACGGGCATAACAACACAAGAAGATTCCAAGAACCCCATTCCCTAAAAGCTCCCCCCTTCCTCAAAAAGCCACACTGTCCACCAGGCTGTTCAGGAATGGGCATGAATTTTCACTGTGAGCCCAATTTAGGATCAAAATTAATCCCAGCAGTAGTCAGGACAGAGATATCTGTTTCCACTGTGCTATTTTACAAGATTTTTCAGAATGTGTAGTCTCCCTGATGAATTTATTTAGATAACATGCCTTTAAAATAAAAGTCATCTTACAGCTGTTTTTTTTCTGGGTGGTTTTTTTTTTAAACAAATAATGTAAGATTTGGCTGCTACCCACATTACTAACCCCTTCTCCACTCTCCCAGGAGGAAATCTCTTGAAATTGCCATTACTTCAAGAATTAATTTTTGCTTTCAAGTTTCTTTAAGCTCTTGGAGTTAGATCTGCAGATAATGACCACTGGTATTTTTAAACACTGTATTCCACTGAAAACTTAACAGATCACGCATACCTTGCTCCCATTTTGCGATTATACTGTAGCAGGGCCTGAAGCAGAGCTGCCAAGGGGCAAGGAGAAAGTTTCAAAGCTTCGGTTGTTGCCTCCTGAACCAAGGATGGCCAGTGTTCATTTGAGATATTAGCCTATTATAAAAGTTAAAAGAAAGAAAGAGAATGATAACAAAAGAAATTTTAAGAAAAGAGGGAAAAAACCACAGAGGATAAAAGGACTTTACTGTAGACTTGCATCTCTCTAGAAAGCAGGTTTAATTCAAGCTGTTCTGAGAAGTATTTGGCAGGTTAGAAAGATACATGTTTAAAAAAAAAACCCAGACTAACACTGGTTAGAGTGCCTAGAAATGCCATGTTAACTTACTTAGGATCAGCCTTGCCAGCATTCCTCCTGCTAATTTATGCCATCTTTTTTTTTTTTCAGTACAGATTTTAGTAATGCAGAAACCCTTGTAAATCTTCATATCACATATAAAACTTATATTCTAGAAGGTAGAATTTATCCACAGAAGTGACACATTTTTTACCAGAAGTCAAAGCCAACTCCCAGACTGTAATCACCTAACAAAGCAACTATTGAGCAAAGCCATGAATCTTAAGAATATATGCAAAGCAAACAAAGAAAAACTTTAGAAAAACCTTATTATCCCCCTTGTGTCTGGACAGCATTCAAATTACTGTACATGAAAGAATGACCAAATTTTTACTCGGAAGATAACTGGGAGACATGGAATTTCAAATACAGAGCTTTCCTGTACCTGAGCAAGGTTTTCACCAGGCTTTTATACATTACATTAAACCAGTGCAGAAATACCAAAAAAAAAAATCCACTTATCAGCTTCTCTGCTCACTTAAAAAGTTGAGATGAGATAATCAAGTTCATACTAATCACATTTTTAAACAGTCTTGTTTATTCTAAGGCAATTCAGCCCAGCTGTTGAAGTAATAGTTAGACGGTATCTTGAGACCTCTGAGAGCATTTAGGAGCAATAAGAAACAAAGCCGACCACTAAAAACTGACAGAGTAACAGCAGGAAAAATACTGCCACTTGACAAATTCTGTCTTGTGAGAAAAACGGGGGCCAACTCTCTTCTCCAAAAAGGAGAAGTGTTTTGTAGCTTTATCCTCAGTAAATCTGACTGTCTTTTCCTACACAAGATCTCAGGATATATGGGGTTGCTTCACCTAATTTGGATTACACTGGGTCATTCATTAAAAGAAAAAAGCATTAGCCAAGATCACAGCAGTATCAACATTTTACAGTAGACTTAAAATTCTGGTAGAGCACTTCAAGTTTCTAGAGTGACACTGCTTGAAGAGGATAAACACTTGCAAAGACCCTGGTACGTTCACCTTGTCTCCCAGTGCAAGAAATAGAGTACTTTTCTTTATTCCACAAGATCCAATTCCCTTAGATTATTCTTAGTCTTCAGTGCAAGGCGTAGTATTTGGAAATGACCATACAGCATAAAAATACTTGAAATATGACCGACTAACTTCTCCAGGCACCAGTGAAGATAAAACATCTGCTGAGGCAGTTGTCTGAACAAGAGGACAGATATATGAAGGGTATGTCAATTTGGATGATCAAACTAAAACTGTTATAGGCAAGCCTTACTGAGCAAGTGAGCCTCTTAGGGACAAAGTGATTCTGTGTGATTATTAACACTGCAGCCTCTCTTACAAAAACACGTTCTAAGAAAACTCCACTGCCCCTTGAAGTCTCATTTTCTTCTCTAGATGTCATTCATAAAGTGTAAAGTCATTTCAACAGGGGCTTCATTTAACGACTACAGAAGCCTTGTATCCCACCAATTTCTGTTAAATCCCACAGTAATGTTATATTGGTTATCCTACCATGCAGATTTCCAGTGCAAGCATAGCGAGCCTGAGCAGACTGGATAATTTCCCATTCCAGCTGCCCTGCTGTGATGCCAACTGCAGACTCTTTCTGTAACACATCTCTGCTCCAGTCATCATTCTCTGAGATTGATATATTTTTGCCAGCCACTGAAAATAAACATCCAACAAAATCAGTTAAGGAGCTACCGAAATACACTTTGGTAATATTGTTTAGTCCAATTTATGAGAGTACCACAGCATACTATTAGCTAAAACCATACACCCAGCCCTCATTCCAACAATATACTGTGCATTGCCCCACAGAAAAACTGGTCTACTGCAGAGCTGGCAGTACACCTCACTACAGTAACTTATTTTAAGAGTTCCCTAGCCCACTCATGTGCTTTTTTTGATAGATTCTCTCAGCTGCTGCCTGCTCTGCCAACACAAGATGTCCTGAGTGTCCTCATGAAGAGAAGGAAAAGGATTCTAGCTTCTCTATCTTTAATTCTGTAGTCATCAACATTTTTTGAAGCAGATGCAGCCATATTTGCAAATCTTTGACACGTACATGATATGCATGAAGATGTGCAAGCCATATTTAGAAATATTCTTTGCTGGATCACCAAGTAAACAAAGCAATTCCCTTGCTTTTGAGAAAAGGCCTCTAGACTTTTCCTAGCTAAAGACTGCCTGGTATTAGAGGGTGCAAAAACTATTAACCCTTTCTGGTGAATAGAAGTTACTTGCAATTACAAAGAGAAACACACTGGAAAGTACTAAGTAGCACTAGTGAGATTGTGCATTCTTGACATTGAGCTACAGGTCTGCTTTTTAGAGTAAAAGTTTCATTCATGTGCAGGGAAAAAAAGCTTCCCTCAGTTTTAGCTCTTTGCAGCTGAAGATGTCTAGCACTCAAGAAGTAACGATGAGAAACTCATGCAAAGACACAAAGGCAGCTTTGCCAGATCTGCTTTTCTCTGTTTTCCTGACAAGTCAAAGCACAAAAAGTAGAACAGCCATCAGAACAGCAGTTCAGCAGCACTCTTAAATCCCACATAAGAATTTAGACAAAAGCAAAAAACTTAAAACAGAAAGAAAAGTTACTGGCCTTGTAAAACCGTAAGGCAATTGGCTGATTTATCACACTTGATAAATCAAACTCATAGGAAGTCTAGAGACAGAAAACGTAAAAGCCTAAATTTATCCATTAGGAGCATATGTAGCAGCCAAGTTTTCAGAATGCTATATAAGCCCTGAGAAATACTTCCTTTAATTGAAGACTAAAAAGATCTTCCTCACAGGTATCTTATCTGTGGCTTTGATTAGGAAGACCAAAACAAATCATGCTCTCCCACTATCATATGCACTCATTTTACTTGTTCTCCATGGGTATGCAAGATTACTTGGCTATGCAAGGGATGCTTAAAGAATGTATACAACCCCAAATTTAATCTTTAAAATGTTATTAAAATAGAAGATACAATCATTTCTTGTGTGCCCCCTATTTTGCAAATTCAACCTGAATTGAGTTATATATTCAGAAAGATGAAGTCTCACAAATCACAGAAAAATGCATCAAAAAAGCATCTTCCCCAGAAATAATGCTTCTGGTGTTTCTAAAGAGAAGAGGACCTGCAGCCTTCTAAGAAGTGAGATCATGATCTGTACAGCAGCCTTGCACTCATCTTCTATGAGTGAAATCAACTGCACTGAATCTTACCACAAGCAGGTTTTTATTTTATCAGCAGGCAGAGTAGCATCATAAATCCTTCAGCTACATAAAGGACTCTAAAACGTCACATAATTTTTCTAAACAATGTACTACTTACATCGGTACAGACAGATAACTGGTAAACTAAAAAGCAGCTGTTAGAAAATAAACGTATTTGGTGCTGCATCACCAAAAGGATCTCTTGGCATGTGCGAGACTTCTCAGATTGACTCACAGAAGCAGCATATGAAGCGAGCTTCATATTATTAAGCACTTCCATCTCAACTAAAAATGATCACTCATCATGACACAGAAGGGAATTAGTGAATAATGTTACTGGGACTGCTTCTCTGCAGAATCAACTAACTCAAAAGAACAGTGACACCTGAAGTCAGAACATTATGGAGAAATAGACTTATTTAGGTTTTCAGACCCTAAATAAGAAATTGTGTTAGGAGACCCTTTACTTTCATTTTTCTTACAGGTTATGAAGTATTTAATTGTTTTCTGTTCACATGTCAAATCACAGATCCCTAAAGAGAGGGATTCTAGGCATTTATCTCAAGCTTTTAATTCTCCTGTCTTCATGTCTGCTTGGTCTTGCTAGCAGTCCTTAATATTTCAACTTTTATAAAAATCAACATGACATTTCAACTTTGGAAAAAATAGAATTTAGGCTGTCTTTTCTGTCACTGACTGTCAGCAGATAAGTAAAATCAAGCAGTAAAATAAATGCTCACCCTCTTACAGCAGGTGTGAGAGCAGCACACCAGTCAGGGAAAAGAGTCACACTTACTTGCCAGGCTGCAGCTGAGGATGAACTGGACATGACTGTTTTGCGGAGTTCCTCCAGGATGTTGTCTGGAAGTTCTTTGTGAGACTGCAATAGCTGCTTACACTGAACTTGTCTCAAAAGCAAAAACAGAGCTGGGTGCTCAGGGCAGCTTTTTAAACCCTAAAACCAAAAGTCAGAATTATCACTCCCTAATATCAAGGATACTTAAATTTTCCATCCCATTTCTAAGAATTCTGGGGTCCAAAACTGCCCCTGAGATTTTGTGGTACTAGGGAATGCTATCCCTTTTCCTTCACTAATTACAGACACTGACTGTCCTCTCCCCAGGCTATTTAATCAAACAAAAATAAACAAAACTCAAGCAAAATCCACCCAAACCTTCCCCCATACCCAAAGTGGGGGAAGGACAGATCTTTTGTGTCTTGAAATCTCTGCTCATTGTTAACTTAAGGCAGGTCAGTAGACATGTTGGCCAGAAAAGGAAAACACCTCACCAAGGAAACAAAGAGGCAAGAAAGTACTTTCTCCTGAAAACCAGCATGGTTCAATCAATCTTTTTGTCTGGTATGGGGCTTTTGTTGCTTGTTTGGGGTTTTTTAACTCCCATTCACTTTAATGAAATATACCAAAAACAAGGATCACATTTGCACGTGATTAGTAATTTTCCTTAATGAAAATCACAGATGTGTGCTTTTTTGCTTATCTTTCACCAAGTTTCTGCTCATGAACAACTTATTGAATGTTGCTAACAGCCCAGCTCCCTTCCTTAGCTATGTTGGTGCAAGACCTTTTTTTTTAATAATTTAACTTGTAGCATCCACTTGGAGCTCTGAAACAAGGTACCAACACAACCCAGAAGAAATCTAAGTCCCATGTATGTCTCCTATCCTGATTTCTTGTCCTGAATTTTGGCAATGTTCTTCTTAATTCTAGGCAGGAAGAACAGACTTCAGCTTTATCATGACACGCACTACTTGTTTCAACTATTAATGCAGTTTTGGTGTTGCAAATAATATATTGGTGTGGGGAGAATATGTCAACAATCAGTTCAGTTGGTCAGAACATGGTGTTAATAATGCCAGCATTGAAGGTTTAATCCCCATACAGGCCACTCACTTAAGAGATGGATTTGATGATCTTTATGGCTACCTTTCAATTCAGAATATTCTGTGATTCTGTGAAATACTGTATTTTGTAGCTCTGATGGAACAGACAGCTGCTAATTCAAATATTACCTTCCCGTATAATGCACAAAAATAACGGCCTCTATACAATTCTACCACAATCTGCCAGTGTGACACCACCATACCTTGTTACAAAGAGCTTCAGCTTCTGATAGTTTACCAGTCTCCTCTAGACTGGTAATAGCTTGACACAGACACCAGTCTTCAAGAGTACGGATATAATTATGTGGAAGGTTACTTTCTGCAGCTGTAAAGACAGACAACACATTTAAACTAAGATTAGTGTTTATGCTGTACTACCATACCATGGTCACAGGGTCTAGGTAAGGGAGAACTTTTATGAGTTTTAACATGACATGACTCCCTTCATTAGTAGGAACATTAAAAGACGGCAAAAGTAAAATCATGAGGGGAAACAAGCACACACCATTTGAGTTAATTGTTTGAGATCAATCAAACATGAAATTTTAATTCCAGTTATCAAAACACTATGGACATTGAGCAAGACTGAGCATCTACTGGAAGAGTTACAGAACTCAAAATTACTTCACCATTTTCATATAAGTACTACTGCTGCAATAGTGTAATACAGCTACAATTTTCATGAGTGTAGGCATCAGAGTTCAGAAACACTATTTTAGAAAACCATTTGAAGTCTTGGAGGAGAAAGCAAACTGCCACTAACCATCTAAACCTAGCTGTATATTAGAATTTAATTTTTTTTTGTGTAAAATACAGTTATGGTTCAAACCACTATTGAGTAATCTTCAGCTTATTTGCAAGTTCAGAAGAGTATTGCAAGCTTACATAATTTTGAAAATTGTATAGCTTACTTTTGGCTGAAACTGTAGACACAAGTGTCATCTCTAGACCTGTTCGTTTTGGTTCAGTGTTGTTTAGACAGACAACAGTGTTTTCAGCATGACAGGCTGCCATTAACACTGCCCAAGCAGCAGGATTATCTAGAAAAGAATGATGAAAGGGTACTCATGCCCATTCTAAATATGCTGGTAGTTCACTTAAAATGGTCTTTACCAGATAAAGCATAAAAGCATACCACTATCAATGGAACCATACACTGTAAATAAGATACTAACAGTAAGAGAAGTAATTGAGCTCAAATCAAGGAAGGTGATAACTACTTGCTTCTAACTAGTGAGATTCATGAGATTATAAAAGGAAGATGCCGTTCCTAAAGCCAACCAATATATTTTTCACAGACACCTTCGGTGTCCTAACCTGAAGCTGCCAGTTTATTTTTGACTCTACAGATTAATCTTGGCTATCACTGTTGTAACAAAACACATAGTGGCAGCAAAAATCCCAAGATGACATCCACAGCTTTCAGTCATATAGACTCAGTCTATTCTGCACACCAGAATGAAAGTTACAGCAACAGATGCCTACTTCCACTGCCAGCTAATTTCTGTGTCAACTTCACCTTTAAATAGCCCTGTGAAGAACACCTACTACTGTAAGAGCAATCTCTGTCCTGAACTAGATAGAGTTCTTTTAAAGATTTTATTTAAATTTTCATCCCTAAGATAATTAATTTTGCCAGCAAAATGAAACAAAGCTTGAAGATCTAACAAAGTAAAATGTAAAGTATACTGCTTTTAAATAGCAGTCATACACTCATATTTCCTGTAGGAAAGTAACTGAAACTTTTAACTTGCAAGTCAGCCTTACGCATCAGAGCAAAATGACTCAAGAATAAGCAATGTTTTAGTATTTCACTATTATGTACAAATTAGCAATTGAAAACCCCACCAGGCTTGCACTTCATATGCTAAAGGAAGAGCACCATTTAGTAAGACAACCATATAGTTATCTCTTTATGCCTTCATAATCCACACATTTTAACAGAACCTTTCTAATCCAAAATCTCAAGGTAGATAAGTAATTATCTTCTGTCTGGTGTTGCATACTGTGAGAAAATATGTTTTTCAATTTTGTGTAGTATCCTAAATAATACTTATGTTGTTTCCTGTTGAGAGATTAAGAAACTGTCCATAGTTTAGAAGATGCTTTAAAACCCAGTGATATTTTTCTTATTTTCTGGCATAACTCCCATTCCACTAAATTCAGAACAACAGTGACAACTTCAACTCTAAGCATTTTCCCCAAAACATACATGGATAGCCATAAATAAAAAATCAACCCAACAAAAGTAGATTTTACTTTAATCCAGTGTTTTTTGTTTCTGATGAATAGAAGACAAACAACCACTACTATGTTTGAGAACAAGAGTAACCTGGACAGACATGGATGGCCTTCTGAACATTTTTCAGAGGATTGTTTTTCTTATCTTCTAACATGTGACATCCTGCTACCAACTGATTAACTGCAATATTCAGCAGGACTTCCTATAAAACAAACATAAGTATTACTTAACACTGTAAATTATCAGATAGAATTCATTTTAGGACTGTTTATGGAATTACAAAATCTGCATTTTGAGAAAGGCAAACCTTTCCATGGTTTACATCAAGTGTATGTGCAACACTTCCTGCCACAGCTCCTCCCTGCAAGATTAAGAAAAACAAACAATTGATTTCTTTACATAGCTAATTAATTTTATTCAAAATGTAATTCCAAAATCTTATCATCTTTGTTATTCACAAGTACAAAATCTGCACATTGAGGCAATGTCCTTGCTTACAGCATGATCTTTTTATAAAAAATTAGCAAGATACATTCCAGACTAGAGCTTATCCATGAGACTGTTTTCCAGTTTTAGCCCCATATTGAAAAGGGGCTTTTCCTGTTTATATAAAGGAGTAGTTATTTAGAGGAAAGCTAATAACAAGCAGAAAAGTGGCAAGGAAACATTGACTAATGTGAAAAGTGAAGATGACTACATTAACCAAATTAAACACAAGTAAATCTTAATATGTATTTATTTACAGAAACACATCTCTATAAAACTAAACAAAAGAAATTATACATAGTATAATCTTTTATTGTTGGCATAATTCTAGCAGATTCCTCCTCTGTATAAACTTCCTGGATGTTTATTTCAAGTTTTATTTCAAGAACTGTTACCTCATGGAAAATGCAAATAATGGTATATAAATTTAGTATGTGGCTGTGCACAGCTCTGTATGCAAGCCTTACATTTTCATATTAACTGGGGAAAATCAACACACTAAAGGGTGGGATTTTCTTCAGTTAAGAAACAACACATACTACTTGTAACATAAACAGCACACATGTATTATACTTACTTTTGGCAAGACACTTACTTTTGGCTTATTTAATGCATACAGTGGAACTAGTCGAGACAGAAGGGACCAAAGGGCAGGATTAGCAGGGTAACTAGGGAAAGAAAAGGGTATTAGACTTTGTGGTTTAGATATGTACCTGGTCTTCCAGGACTCAGTAGACACTTGCTATAAATACCAAATAGACCTTTTTCTATTAAGAAAACAATGCCAATGTAGTAAAAGATAGACATGGGTAAAACCAAACAACACAATATTGAAATTATACTGGTAGCTAAAGAAACAAAAAGTACAGGATGCATATTCATGGGAAAAAACCCAAACTTTAGGGCTGCAAGTCTTGTCTTCATAGTATGAAGAACAAGGAATTTTAATTGTAGTTGGAAAAAAAAAATTGCATGAAAATAGTTTCCAAAAACACTTGGAGAGACTATGACGTGTGTCTTCCTGAAAGGCTCAGAATGCTACAGCTAATCAAATCAAATTTAAACAGACAGTTAGCTAATGGAACAAACAGCTTCAAAGGCTGTTAAATATTAAATAAAAACCCAAGGGACTTTTCTAGGCTGAAGGTTATGCTACACAGGATGAAAAAATGCTTTCAGAGAAGAGTAAACTAACCTACCTATCAAAAGAGCCACCCAAACAAAATCAGAAAATACTGAACAAGCTATGAAACTTCTGCTATTTGATTCCAGAAATTAGAAAGCAAACTTGTCAGACAAAGGTACAACCTTAGGTGAGGACTTCACCACTGAATATGATTTTTTTTCAAAATTTCTTTTAAAAACAATGATTCAAATAAACAGGTTTGTTCCCTCTTCAATCAAAACATTACATTTACAAGGCAATTTAAAGGAAGACAAACTGTATACCTGTGTATTGCTTTGGAGATTTCCCTCTGGATTGCCACATTTCTACCTTGCAATGCATAAACAGCAGATGCAAGGAGACACCTCTCATAAATCCCATCATCCCCTTTTTCATGCTTCTGTAATTCTTTTAGGGCTGCTGTTGCAAGCGTTGCATCCTGCTTTACCAATCCTAATGTGCACAAAGCCTTCAGACTTTCTGTACTAGGTTCCTTTAATGAGCTGTTGAATCAGAGAGAGAGAAAGAGACAACTATTTTGGAGCACAAACTAAGCTCACTGTTAACATGAGATTTCTTGTTATTTCTGAGTCCTTTTGCTTCTATGCATCATGAAAGTTATACAGAATTAACACTCTCACTGTGGGATCCTGGATCAGGCTAGATCTATATCCTGGAAGACCAGGTGACTACAGGCACTTAATCAAGCCCTTAATGATTACTTTTGCCTTTAAAAAAAGACAAGAATGTAAGCTTCTGATTCTATGTTTTGTTTTCAGGCCCTAACAAGAAAAAAATAAAAGCTGTTAATCGAACTTGAACAGCTATCAAAAGGACCCTTTAACAAGTATATCCTACTAGTTATCCAGACATACTGTTAAAAACCTCTCTGCTAAGCTGGTTATGAGAAATGAAAAAGGTGGCCTCATGTTCAAAGTTCTACTTGGGCACTTTAAGTCATCTAGCACAAATTTGGCTAAGAGAGACTAGTCTATTGGAGCAGAATGCATAATTTTTATTCCTGTTAGTAAAATCCATCATGTATGTTTGCAGCACTATGTTTCCAATTCAGATCTAGACATAATCATTGCGATGTTTCTTTCCTAAGCCATTCACTACCTTTTTTTGTGTGTGTTTTTTAAACACAAACAAGTAACATCACTAGATACTCTTTTCGTTCATGTTTATGACAAAAATAGAAGTCTGCAGTGATTTATAAGATGTAGGAAACATCAGTTTCCTAGCCAACTAATCATCAGTTACTTGGGATTTAGACTATATCAGGCAATGGACCTCCATTATTTTAGTAACTTCAGGAGTCTGCTGGTAAGATGGGCACTGCACTGCCACTGCCATTACTAGTGTTCTCTACTGACAGAAGGTTGCCCTGAGAGGTGACATGGTGACTCTTAATCTGTAGCTACTAGGAGGTTAACGATGCATGCACAGGCCATTAGCCTCCATAGATCAGGCATTCGCCACTTAATTGCACAATTAATAGAGATCTGTTTCTTTTCATGGGAAAGCTACAGGACTGTCCTGGTCTACATTGCTGGGAACACAATAATTTTGGAGATTCTGACTATTTGAACTGAATTTTCATTGCTCATTCAGAGTTCTTACAGCTCAAGAGCAAAATTATCGCCTAGTGCTTAGGACAGCTACGAAGTAATATTATCTTAAAGTTTTCAAAACTACCATTCAAGGATGTTGGACATCCAAACTGCTCAGCTCTTCCACTCAATACTGTTTTGAGAATGTGAAAGAGACAGATCAAAAAACAAAGTCATATCACATGAATAAGTACACTGCAACCATTTCCTCTTTTATGTTGCAATACACAAAACATCCACCTGACTTGCCACAAAAAGGAAATTTGAAGATTCAATAGTACAATAAAATATCACATTCTGATTATTCTCTCAACTCACCATTTAAACAGTAGTGTCTTTGCAGCATCCACATTGTTCAGTTTATATTCTATTATTGCCAAGGCAGTCAGGATATGTGCTTTATCTTTTTCAGACTCAGCAACAGGCAAGGCTTTTTGATAGGCTGGTAAAAATTCAAAAGTCAGAATTGAGGTAGAAGAAAAAATACAGTCTTTGTGAAGCCTTTAGGACAGCACAATATTAGAACAGAGAGACACTTAGGTTCTGGTTCACTGTATTTTCACATCTCAAATCATAAGCAGAAGACAAAAAAAAAAGTTGACTAAGATTTTGGAAGTAACTATGTTTGAGAACACCAGATTTACTGTTTAGATCCTGGGAGTAGTTTAACACATAACAAGTAGAAACAGAAATGAAAAGCAGGATTGGGATATTCAGAAAAAGCCTGCAAGAACATGGTATAAATATTTCCCTGTGATAGTTCATTTATGAAATAGTAGTTCAGATGGGCACACTCATTCCAAATAAAATATAAAATCACTTAAAACACTGAGCTGACTGTTCCTTTGTGAGTGCTTACACTTCTACACTGATCATTGTATATACCTTTCTATGAAGTTGCACATCTCAGAAGTGCAGAACATGACAGTACAATTATATTTACCACTAAAGCTAAGGTGTTTTGAACCATACATTAATCTCTTATGACAGAATCATAGAATAATCAGGGTTGGAAAGGACCTCTGGAGATCAACCCCTCTGCTACAGCAGGGTCACCTACAGAACATGACACAGGACCTTTGCAGGTGGGTTTTGAATATCTCCAGAGGAGAGAAACTCCACAACCTCACTGTGCATCCCATTCCAGAGCCACCCTCATGTTGAGGTGGAACTTCTTGTGTTTTAGATGATGTATACTCTACCTTGCCCTGTTGATGGGCACCACTGCAAAGCAGCTAGCACCATCCTCTTGACACCTGCTTTTTAGACATTTATATTGATGACATCACCTCTCAGTCTTCTCTTCTCTAGAATGCAACTGATTCTTTCAGGAGAATAATTTTATTTGAGAACAAGGGAGGCTCAGAGAAAAACAGCTTAATGGACAAGAATTAAACACTTGAAGAAATTTATTTTTCCATACTACATTTGAACAATACCAGCACCCTACTAATAGCTATTGATTTTCACAGAATTATAAAATAGCCTGAGTTGCAAGGGACCCCCCCAGCATCATGAAGTACAGCTGTGCAGGACACTTGAAGAATCACACCATGTGCCTGAGACCATTGTCCAAAACCATCTTGAACTGAAGATAACATTGGTGCTATGATGACTTCCCTGGGGAGCCTGTTCCAGTACTCAACCACCCTCTGGATGAAAAATCTTGTCCTCATATTCAACCTAAACCTCCCCTGACTCAGCTCCAGGCCATTTTCTAGAGTCCTGTCAATGGTCATTAGAGTGAAGAGATCAGTACTTGCCCCTTCACTTCCTCGTGAGGATGAAGACCATAATGAGGTCTCCTCTCAGTCTCCTCCAGGCCAAACAAATCAAGTGACCTCAGCTGCTCCTGGTAAGGCTTCCCCTTCAGACCCTTCACCATCTTCATAGCCCTCTTCTGGATGCTCTCTAACAGCTTAACGTCTTTTTTTTATTGTGGTGCTCAAAACTGCACATGGTACTCAAGGAATTAAAATGGTTGTGGCATTTATACTTACACATTAAGACAGAGCAAAATACTGCATGTTGGCTAGGTTGGTTAGACAAAAATTTTGTTAAGATTAACCTCAAGAGAAGTGTTCTATAATGCTCTGAATTATACCTTTGATACTTTCTTGTAAGAGTCCTTTCTTGAAGTAAGCTAATGCTAGTCCCACAATGCCATCAAACTCAGTTAGGGGTATTGATGTGTAAACTTCAATGGCCTCATCACACCGCCCAAGAGCACTGTGAAAAAACCAAAAAACAGTCACTGGCATGAAGGATGAAGCAACAGCTGCTATGATTCAGACAAACTGTCCTTGAGGACCAGTGTCCTCTATTCTATACTAGTTTTAAGCAGACACCTAGAAAAGAAGAATATTAGGACAAGAATGTGCAGCATTCCGCAGGCTTTCCCTGTTACAGCAGTTACTCTCTCCAGCTATCTGCTGCCTGAAGAACAATTGATAGGAAAAAGTCCTCCATATCTGCACAACAGCTGTATATAAGGCAAATGACTTAATGATCATCACAATAAAGGGAGAGAAAACAGCAAAGGAGAAACATGAAAAAAGCAAATCAACTTTTTTTGCAAAAACAAGCAGATCATGCACACAAACAGGAAAGTGCACACACACACAGATTACAGCATTCTTGTTCTAAGACCACTATGGAAAGAATAATACAGTATTGTTTTTAGTAGAACTACTTATAAGTTACTAGAGATTTGATCTTGTGTAAGTTGCGCATATGAAATAACACGCACACAGCTTGGATGTGAGACTTTAGAAATCTAAAGAGTTGCTCCTAAAATCTTCCTGAAGTTAACGAATTATCACTTTGTCGCAGGTTAGAAGTTTTGGTGTCATGTACAGAAACTTAAGAATATAGGAGTTTTCCCTAGTGAGCTAACAAATATTCAATTAGTAGACCTTGAGCTATCTCAAATCAAAGAAAAATTTGAAGGTCTACATACTTGTCCTGCATACCCTCAGAATCAGAAAGGCATCATGAGTTGTGAGTGGGATTACAGCAGAAGAGCTGATCAACAGAAAGACCACACAAATGCACACAACACACCAACCTCACATGCTTCAGGCTGTGAAAGTCAACACAAATTCAAAGGGTAGGTGGAAGAGATTTTGAACAAACCTTGAAGCAGCAATTTTATTCAGAATAAGCCTAATACATAGCTCAAGGGTCAAGATTGTAAAAAAAATTCCCCATAATTTATCCCCATAACACATTATATAGACTAAATTAGAGCACATTAGTACCAAGCAAAGGATAAGGGAATCACTGATATGTTACAGTCTGTGAAGACATACAGCAATTCCCTGCAATATTATTTTTTTTATTACACTACCGTTTCTTGAGCAAATACAAAGTTCAGTCAAACCTGTCTACAGCTAAGAATCATGTTTAATACATAATTTTTAGTAATCATCTTCCACCTTAAGCCTTACCATATTTTTACCACTGCATTCGCTATCTCCAAAGCTGAAATTAGGGGCTCAGAAAGTCAACAGACACTTACCACAGTGCCCTGCCATAGTTCTGCATTGCTGTATTGTATTTCTCAGTATCCTCTGAGTTTCTCAGCAGTGAAGCTGCCCTAAAATTAACCACAACGAGTGTTACTTAACATCTGACTACAAGATTTTGAGAACAGTTCTCAGAGCAAAATGAACAACTGTTTTATGCAAAAGCTTTTTTATGCTAATTAAACATAAATAGACTACTTTACTGTTTTAATGCATCAACAAACATGTTCACCAAATACTGTTTCATTTGCCACCTTCCCCTCTTTGAAAAGAAGAGAGAAGAAAAAAAAACCCAAAACAAACCCAAAGGCCAACTACCTCCACTAATTAGAGTGGGATAGAGAATAAAACTAAGACCAAGCTTGCCTTCTCCTTCAATTTCATTTAAATCCCACACAGTCAATTAGTTAATGTCCTGGTAAGACATACAAGTCTTAAGACATTACTTTTCCAGCTCTGTGTTCTGCCTTTCCAAATTTGGTATAGAAACATTTGCACACCCACCCCTATAATACACTTAGCTGAATTGTACTGTTGAACTGAGAAAGTAAAGTTTATCTAAGGAACAGAAAAAGCCTCAAGTTTTTCAGCCGGTGCATGGAGCTTTTCTAAGCTTTCCAAGGGTGTGCGGTTTACCTCTCATAGGCATAGGCTGCCTGCTGTTTTAAATGCAGACACTCATTCAAGAACCCAAACATTGTGAAAGCAGAAGCATCATCTGGATTTCTTTCTAGAAAATCAGAATTGACAATGTAGGAAAACAAGATCAGTAAGCTGTGAAAAAGCATTACAGAAACATTGCTACATTGAAGCTACAGTACATGCACTGAGAACTTTGCCAAATTCTTCTGTCAGTTACTCACTAGAATAATTTTGACAGGCTTGCAGGCAAATACAGAAGAGATAGATGACCCAAAACATGACATCAGGTTGGCTCAAAAAATGTTTAATATATTATGATGTAACATTAATGCATAATGCACTCAATACATTTTATGCTTTTCAGCAGGCAGATTTTTTTTGTAATGAAATGGGAAAGTATTCATCTTGCATTGACTCCAGCAAAATACTAGTAGAATCTTATGTTTTATTGTTAATACACTCTGAAACAATTCTGTACAATATGCTGTAGCACAGCTCTGCTTGAGGAGGGAGGTAAGACCAGATGATCCATTATGGTCCCTTCCCAGATTAGTAATTTTGGCATTTTTAATTAATTGCTAAGGCACAAATTTGTACACTGTCAACTCATCTCAGACTAGTAACCTTTCTTCCCAGACAAGGAAGGAAGTCTCTCCAGAGTCCCCTTAAGAGCAAGGCATAAAGAAATACAGTCTAACATTCATCTCATTTACAGTGAGATGTATTTTCTAGCTCTCAAAAGCCAGAAACAGATCACTCAAATTATTTATTTACAGGAATACTTGCAGACTAATGAAAATCTGCATTTGCTCTATCTGTTTTCCAGGCTCGACATACCCAGTGGGGAAGCTGGCTTGGAACTGTGCACAAAACCAGAGTCCATCACCTGCTGAAGGTTAGCAAAATCATATGCTTGAGAATATAGAGCTACACAGCACATAGGAACAATCTTTTGCCAAACATAGAGGCAGAGGATCTGGCATTTGTCTTCACTTGTGCATGCAGACACACATGCAAAGGGAGTCTGAGAGCAAACACCCTATGAGAAGCATGACAAGGCTCTGGTCCATATTTTTTGTTGGTCTTTGAAACAGCTGGAAGGAGTAGACAGACAGAAACCCCATCCATTTCATCATTGTTGCGATAGTAAAAAATGGTCAGTGCTCCGCTTACGCTGTTTAAGTTACTTTACAGCTAAAAAGCCTCTCCCCACCTCAGCCAGACCTCTCTTGTCCAGAACTACTACAGGTGTATCTGTTCATGCTGAATGCATCTGTTAGGTGTGACAGATTAGAGAAGTATTAAAATCACCTACCTGTATATTTGCTCAAGACCACGTGGGCTGCTGGTATAGCATTCATTTGAACAATGTTGTACAGATACAGTTCAGTGTTTCTGTTGGCTTTATCCTGCAGCGTTGAGCATACCCAGTGGGCATATCCTTTTGCTCCCTCAGTCTCAAGAAACAAACAGACACCCCCCCAAAATAGGAATCATTAAACCTGCTCAAGATACAGTAAAATAATTACAAATTATAATAATAATTCTGTTTTAGGACAGAGTTTTGGCTAAAAATCTGCATCAGTGTTAAGCAGAAGAATATACCCTATTGAATTACTCCACGCATACTTTTAACTTGCCCTCTGAGCAAAGAAAGTTCTTAAATCTTCATATAATGTATTGCATCACAGTAGGGACAACAGGCAAAAAAAAAAAAGGCTATGAAAGAGTAAGTCCTCCACTTTTTTTAGAACTCAGGGTCCTGGTAATATCCTTGATCTCTCCAGAATTACTTTATGCCTTTGATATGTGTCCAATTCTGTGGAACATGAAGAATATTTCTTCATGATTTATAAGGCTGATTTCTTGAACTCTTGGTACTAAAGAATTTCATAAAGCCTGCTATACAATACCAGCATAAATCAGAAACAACAACATGGAAGCCAGACAATCTCATCGGAACCATGACTGTAGCTGTTTCACTATTCAAGACATGCCTATTTAAAAAAAATAAATTGTTTGCTAAGTAGAGAGACTGGATATACAAAAACTTCCAAACAATACAACTGTTACACTTACATGCATACTGAGTTCAGTCGTGTGCCTGAAGAGATCCATGGTATCATAGCTGCCTATGGTCTCTGCAATAAGAGCCTAGGGAGAAGCAAGAGTTGCTGTGGTTATGTGCTTCAAAAACTATGACATTGACAAAAACCTTAGTACATATTATGTCATATACATATCTTCAGCATTCAACATGAAGACACTTTCTTTTCATTGTCTCCAAGCAAGATTGGTTTTAAAAACAAAAAGAACTCACTAGAAACACAAGCACTCTCCACTGTATCACTAATTTAAACTCCTTGGCTGTTACTCTACATTCTTCAGGACAAAGACTTGTGTGTATTAGAACAATTTATAACAACATCTGACAGGAGATGAATTTCAGTATGTGATGGTGATAGTTCTTTCCTAGAATCCAGTTTTCAATTAGGTATCATTAGCAGGTGAGCAGCATGGGATTATGAAATTCACCTATAATGATCATAAAAGTCACAACTATCTCAACTATTCACAGATAGATTAGGTATCAGAAAGAGCACATCAGCTCTCAGTAGCGGGGAGGAAGGGACTTCCCAGAAAATGAGAAGTGCCTTGTCCCAGGTACATTAGAGGTTAGACACTACATTAGAGTAATGACAGAGGCATTAGAAAGGGGGACTGAGATGAGAGCTGGATGGTGCCATATAATGAATGAACGAACTAGTGGTATAGCTAAATTAACTATCACCTTATAAAGCTGAATTAACTATCACCTTATAAAGACAATGCTTTGTTGATACTTGTCTGTAAAATGCCTCAGAGTACAGTGATTGTTTTGTTAATAGTTTGTTAGAAAACTCACAATATCAGGCAGAAAAACATCATATAAGTGTGCTGATAATACAGTAGCTTCCATTGTATTACTACTATGGCAACAAAGGAAGTAGAAGCTCCCTTTACTTAAAACATAATTTCTAGGAGCATGAATAAGTGACAGTTATTAGGCAGAATTTGAAGTTTTTTGACAACTGTTCTTTGTGTGAAGTTTAATGATTTTTCATCATACCTGTCCAATCCAACACAACAGGTAAGACGGTTCGAGAGACTGGGCTACCTTGAAGGCTTCATGAGCTTGCTGTAGAATCAAAGAAAACACTGCTGCTGAACAGCGTGGCATGGTAACAGAGCACTTCTGAGTACACATAGGTATTAACATGCAGTAGTATTAGAAGAGATTTAATAGACCGAACTAGGTCACTACTAAAAACATCTTCTGTATCACATGAAACAACGCATTGCCCAGAGAAATAAACCAGTTCAAAGAAAATGAAAAAAAAAAAAAAAATTAGAAAACCTCACTATATCAAAATTTCCCTCCCTTCTAAATATACTTCCTTCCCAGACAGAAAATTCAGAAGCAAAATTAACCCTTGGAATTTAAAAATCTGACTCTTGGAGGATACAGTTTTGAAAAGTCGCTTTTTTATAATACAAATATATTTTCAAAAGGATAAAATGATTATCACTCACAAGTCATCTCCCTATGGCCTACACATGCTTAAGAGTTCCTCCCTCAATTTGGCACAAGGTGAACCAAGTCTTTGCATTAGCAGTCTTAGCAGTAAGCAGCCTGTACTATCAAGTTATTTTTGTTAAAAATAATTCTGACCATCACATTTCCAATTAACAAAATCACTAATTCCAACCAGCAAACAGGACAGGATGTACGTTAACTGCATGACAGCTTCATGCTTCACTTAAGATGTACTCTAATTTTTCTCCAGAGAAACTCTGAAGATTGGAGTGTTTCTCTAAGTGTTTCCCATAGATACCTACTTTTTGCTCATCTCTCCTGAAAAGCAAAAAGTAGGTATCTACGGGAACTCAAACACTGGCAGTCCAGTCTGTGACCTACAACTAAAAGTTGTTGGCCAAATCTAGCACGCCCTGATTTGACTAACCACTTCTCTGTCCTTCCACTAAGTTTTCATTCCAGCTGTTGGAAAGAAACTTAGGCAATTCAGCAGAAAATCACAATTCGTTTAACCTTAGCCACCCCAGAAAAAATTTTTAATTTATCTGCATTCCTCAAGTGCCAATCTAATTTCTTTTGAAGGACATATATTTTTTGAATTTGAAAGGGACATTTGAAAGGCACACTCCCATCCCCATATACAACTTTTAAAAAAAAGAAAGGAAAATTATACTTGAGGATGGGAAATAGATTACCTCAATGTTTCCAGTTACCAGATACAAAACCCCCAAGTTGGTCCAGGCAACAATATTCTAAGCAGAATAAAGACAAATCAATATATTATTACACTCCTCAGAAATAGCAGTCAATCAGGAGGAATATTTTAAATGCCCACTTGAAACAGATGGCAGCTGTCTACAGCACTTACAATTTGCTCAGCTTGAACAGATTTGATGAACGCATGTTGAGCAAGAGCATAATTCCCAATAGCTGGGGGGAGAAAGAAAAAAGGAGACCTATATGTAATTGAATTTCAAAACACCATTAGTCAAGCTGCCTTATAATTTAGGATGTTAAAAATCTAGGGCTGTCATTGAAGACTTACCACTACAAGAAGCAACTACACCAAGTGCATTCCAATAAAGATGATTTTTACTGTCAAGTCTCACAGCTTTTTTGATACACTGGAAGAAAATGAAATGTGGATTATAATGATTAGGAGAGCAAAAATTAAGACTTTATGTACTTACTTATTCAGAGATGCAGGTTTTATTGTGTACAGAGAGAGTGTGCAGAGAAGCAGGAACATCAATTTAAAGAATTCACCGCGAAATACAGGCAATACCTGCAAAGACTTCTCTAGCGGTTCACTGATCTCATTCATGTCAGTGCCCACTGCTGTGAGGTGCTCCGCTTGTCGATAATAATTTATTCCAAGATCACACCATATGCTAGGCAAAGGCATGAGTTTTAAAGCTCTGCCATAACACCTACAGAGACATGAATCACAGAATCATAATTCCAAGTCTATACATGAAGAGCAGAAAGCTGAAAAAAAATTCAAGAGAGTGCTTAAAAACCTAAACCAAGTAAACATGCATAAATACAAACTAAGCCAGAAAAGAACCAAAAGCAAAAAACCACCAACAAATACATTTTCATTCAGACACTTGTGTCTGAATCAGAATCATCCTTGTCTAAAGGTAATCTGTAGTGCCCACCACTTACAAAACCACAGGTGAGGTTATGTAAGTGTGCATGAAATCAAAGCTCTGTCAGTTACATTATGCATGCTTTTACTTAAAACAAACATCAGACATTTTTACAGTTCATCAGGCTTCCCCCTAGGAAGTATTTGACTTTACAGATCATGGTTGAGATTCACCAAATAGCTGCATTTCCTGCCTTACAGATCCAGCTGATAAAAACCTCAGAGGGAGTCAAAGAACAGTGACTTTATGATATTTTTTACAAGAAAGAGGCACGGACAGAAAGCTGAAAGTATTATTTCAAACTTCAGTTGTCCTGGTAGAATTAGTTAGCAAATACTGCAACCACTGCATTGAAACAGCTGTGATTTGTGGAGTAGCAGGATGAATGTAGTCATGTGCCTGGAGACAGAAAGGAGAAGAGCAGGTGCTGACAGCCCTGTGGCAATACAGGAAACATACCCTGAAATGAGTAGGGTAACCTGGAAGAAGCATGAGAATTTATTTATCCAATATACAGGTATTAACAGATCAGCATGTCTTTAATTTTCTACAAATTAAATAGTGTAGAATACTTGAGACTCTATGGAGTCTTAAACAGCAGAGAGGCTCTTGATAGTAAAAGAATATTACCTTCCTCCCAGTATGAGCAGTTCATTTTTCTTCAGCATCTGTTTGGTTGCATTTTTACCCAGAAGGAATCCTAGTACTTGAACATTCACTTTGGTTGGTGAAATAACATGCACACTAGTACAGGTATCTCCTAACAGTTTCCAGAGGCAAGATATATCAGGACGGTGCTTTACTGCCCTACAATTATAAAGAAAACACACAACATCCACTCAGACACTTCAACATCCTCTTCTGAAGGGAAGCGCCACTTTGAAGAGTGGCACAACCTCAAACGCAACTAATCAATGAGGTGTTTGATTTAATCCAGGTTCTTCCCATTCAAGTTATAGATCTAAAAGATCAACATTTTTTTAAAAGGACAATAAAAACCAACCAAACAAAACCAGCTCAACATGTCAGCTGACTACATGCACTCTTGCATTGTCATATCACAAGACACTGTTCATCTCCAGAAACTTGATGGACTTTCTCATCTAATAGCAGTTATTCCAAGGTTTAATTTTGGACATCTTGTATGAAATGCAAAACAAGAAGAGAGAAAGAAGGAATTATTTTCCTCTTATCCATTATGTTTGGTAGGAATACACTCCTTCCTAATCCATATATCAGGAGGACTACACGAGTACTCTGTGTCATTTCACACTTTTTTTAGAATCATATGGCTCTGTATCTTTGAAAAGAAAAAACCCAAACCCCTGTAATTGCCATTTATTTAAGCAGCCTATGTTTAGAATCTGTTATTCAAACCACTTTTAATAAACACATTCTTCTAGATTAGAGGCTCTAGTCCATTTGATTCAGTTTAACTGAAATTTTTCAAACATTTAACCCTTATTTTTCTGTCTGTCAACCCACAATTCCAGTGGAAATTAAGTAAGTGAATATTTAGTACCAACCTTGTAAAATATGCAAGGGCTTGCTCTATGTAATCCACAGCCTTCCTATCCAAATAGTTGTCAAGGGCAGATTTTGCCAGCATGAAATAACACTCACCAAGTCCTGAAAATAAGAGAAAATATCCTCTGTGAAAAGAAATGCTTTTACGATATGCTTAAAAGCACAGCTGGGAAGGAGCCTGGTAGCCTGGTCAGTATTCTGCCTTGTGCAAAAGTTTATAATCTGTATACATTGTAACAAAATCAAAACACCCACAATGCTCACAACAGAGACTTTGCTTTTAATCTGTCTTGTGAAGTGTGAACTGTAGAGTCATTTGGCTATTAAAAAAACCCCTTTTAATTACAAAAAAATAGCATTTAAGCTTTAGGTTTGTCTTCAAATATTAAGTAAATCTCTCCTGAGAAATCTGCATTATTACATCTTTGACAAATACAACAACTTTCAGTTTACATGTGTCAAAAATCAATCCTGAGAAACAAAAAGAAAAAAGAATATCAGGGTAGGCAGAAGAGAAAGTCTTCAATGAAGAAAACCTGAAGCCAACATTATTTAATCCTAAATATATAAGAATTTACTTCATATGGTGTTTTAGGGCTGGCTGAAATTGGGTTAACTTGCCCCATAGCAACCCTCATAGTACTGTGCTATGTATTGGTAGCTGGAAAGGTGCTGATAAGATACCAGTGTTTCGGATGCTGAGGAACAGTGCTTGGAACAGCATCAAGGCAGTCTTTCCAAAATTCCCTGCTTCAGCAGCAGGCTGGGGGTAGTCAAAATCATGAGAGGAAACACAGTCAGGACAGCTGACCTAAACTGTTGAGAAGGATATTCCATACCACAGCACATCTGTTCAGCCATAAAAGCTGAGAGAAATTAGGGCGGGGGGGGGGGGGGGGCACGTGCTATCACATTTGTTTTGTTATCTTGACCCATGAGTTTCTTCAATCTTACTTTGTCTTCTGTTCACATCCTGCTGAGAAGCGGAGTGACAGAGCAGCTTGGTGGGCAGCTGATGTCCAGACAAGGTCAACCCACCACAAATGGGAATAATTCCAACTATTAAAAAGGAACTGCATCATATGTCACAATTCCTAACATTTTGAAACAGTAACTGCTTGGTTTACGCATTTGCTGGCACCAGCAGTGATTCTGTCAGTAAGTCACTGGATATGAGTACCATTCATTCTCAGTATTATTTTGGCAGTTCTGAAGCTACCCTTCTCATGCAATTGTAATCTTCTATCAAAATAGTGTTTTGCAAAAGTCTTTATCTTAGCCCCCAGAAGTCCCAAGATCACAAGCTTATCAGATGCCAAGATGCTCTGTAATGAAAAAACAAAACTGATTTTATTCCCCAAAATTACACAAAAGATCTACTAGAGACTATACTTCTAACAACTTAATGCAGAAACTGTTTAAATTGATCAAAACAGTAGAAAATGAACACTGATGGGATAGTCAAAGAACTTCAGAGAATTTTAAGAAGGTCCACAAAACCTAGAATATTGGATCAAACACCATAAGAAGTCTCTAAGAAAGTGAAGGTCGTTTGGAGACTCAAAAGGATTTAGAGCTAATAAACCCAAGATTATGATGTGACCAATTTTGAAAGAAGACTTGTGAGATGTAAGAAAACAGTAAAGGCTGCTATGGGGAGGAATCTTGATGCTGTGTACTTAAGTACTCTTAAAGCGTTTTAATAATAGGTTACATTTAATACTAACAGTTTACATTACACTGTCAACTGTTACCTACAGACACTGAAAAAGCCATAAGCATGTGCACAGGTCTATACAGCACCTTTGCAAACAGCTGCTGCAGTCAGCTCTTGCCTTCTTGCCCAACAACGAGTAAAATTGCCTAAATACAATACTCTCCAACTCCATTATGGAGCTTTTGCTATGTCACTTTAGTCTGGGAAACAATCAGTGCAGTTATACAGGAGGAGGAAGAGGTGTCAACCACACTGTAACGTTTTTTGATGAAAAACCCACTGTTATAATAATAACCCAACATTTCTGAATTAAGTCATACAAGAATCAGTTTAGATTCACCCAAAAACCAAAAGGCCTTACATACAAAGAAAAAAAAAATTAAAAATTCATCAAGCAGCACACAGCACCTGTTTCAGATGGGTATACGGGATGAGAATGATTGAAGACTAAATGGCAGGGAGAATGCAAACAGAACAATTAATTTTTTATCAGAATTATAAACACTCCCTGCATTATATAATTTCTGAATCAGAGTTCCATCATGAGGAAGATGTTCCAATTGCCCCACTTCTCTCTACTCCTACCTATATCCCAAAGTTCTCTACTCCTGCCATCTGTAACACTTGTGAGACCTCTTAGGATAATTTTTCACTACTTGAAGAAGCTCAGAGGGGTCCGAATCACTAGACTAACATAAGAAGTTAGGAATGCATGGTCAGGAGCAGCATAAGCCCACCTCTTTGAAGTGGTAGTCTGATTTCATTGCCTGTCGAGCTAGTGTTCTACTGCTTAGGTAAAACTGCAGCACTGTTGGCTGGCCTCCTTTACGCATCTTCAATTCTTCTACTCATTTGGCCTGGCAGCCTCACAGGATTAATTCCCTTTCATACTTGCTTGAAAGAGAAATAATCACACACATTCATCATGATTTAAGAGTTTTTCAGGTATTTGTGCTACTACAAACTAGCTTTCACGCAGGGGACCTCATGGCCCTACATACCCAAAATACAACTCTATCCTTCCATACAAGAAAACCTCAACACATCAAAAACCCCTCCAAAAGACTGAAACACTACAGTGTGTAAAGGGAGGAAAAGTGAACACTTTCAAATTCAGACATACTACCTTTCAGTGCAGGCACATAGTTTTCTGTCTTCTTTAAAATTTGTTGATAGGTAGCTATTGCATTTTCATATTTGCCGAGAATCTGCTCAAGTGCTGCAGCTCTGTAAATGCTGTACACAAGCCCTGGGTTCAGCTCACTTGCTTTCCTGAAGGATTTCAGAGCTGTTGAGTAGCTACCTCTGTTAAAGTAAGCCTCCCCAAGAGACTCCCAGCAGTTGGAATCCTTTGGATCAGCCCTGAGAGCTGCCTGCAAACTGAAGATACCAAGTGATACATTTATTTAAATAAAATATGATACAACTTAAATTATTTCCTTTCATTGTATATGCATCATAGACACTTCAGGACACAATTGCACAATTACATAGAACTTTTGAACAAAACATAGTAGCTTTTTCATCTTCAGAGGGCATTACACAATTTTAGGAATCGTATCTTACCCTGGCTATTCAGTGCTATAGCAGCTTGTCTGTGCCTGTCACCAGGCTTGTTAGTACAAAACAATGCTATGTTAAGATCACATTCTGTGAATTCCAGAACTGAAGAGAATTGAAGACAGACACAGTTTGCTCAGACCCATTTCCCATTGTTAAGTATAAGCTATCATCACCTAACTTATTTTGAAAACTTGTTATGAGCATTTCATTGGGATTTGTAGGAAAGGATCTAAACCAACCACCAGTTGTCTTACTCAGCCACTGCTTGTGACGGCTGGCCAGTTCTCAAGTAGTAAAGTCCACGATGAAGCCAGGCCCATTTTGCTGTACCAGGTCTTGCTTTTTCAGTTACATCATTCAGGATTGACAGAGCAGTGTCCTAACAGAGCATCAAATGCCAAGTTAGTAAACAAAAAACATTAAAAAATATTATAATGACTTTCTATGCTTTACTCAAAGCAGCAAGGTTGAGGATGGAAAAAAGAAGTTACACAAGCTAAATAAAGAAAACTTTCTCTTTATGTTCCCCACTGAAAAAATCCCTCATCTATATATATCACGTGCGATGACTCTAATGTTATGCTTGGTTCTCCCACCCTTCTCCCCATATAAATTTAATTTGGAATTGGAACATAAAATTGAAGCAAGTCCAACTATAAAAACTGCTAAGCAATGAACAGAATATTTGTTTCCTGATCTTAAAGACAGAGGAAACTTAAAGTGATTCCTCAAAGAGGAGGATTAATAGAAGAACAAAAGGAAGAACAAAAAACAGCAGGAATCTGACATTCTGAATGTACTATACCATGTCTCCAAGTTCCACACTTAGGTTGACAGCTGCTGTTCCAGATTCTTCATCCGTCTCATCCAGTTCAAAAGCCTTTTTATAGCAACCACGAGCTCTGCTTTTGTCTCCAGCAATGTCTCTGTAGTAGTTGCCTAGATAACAAAAAGCACTTCCCAAGTAGCTGTCCAATTTTGCAGCCTATAAGAAATACGAACACATCATCAGACAGCATCCTGAAGGATTATACTCATAGACAGGTTTACTGATAACTACTTGTTTAGTCTCTACTTATTATATTTTTAAGCCACTTCTGTGATATATTTGAGCTGTCAAACTTTGTTTTAAAATTACACAGATTACCTGAGGCTTAAATATCTGGAAAATCTGCTACAAATCTCACAACACAAAGCCTTTGTACACAAAGTACTAAAATAGTTGTGCTAGGAAGAAAGTAAATCTTCATGACTTCTCATAATTTTCAAGTTCTACTCTGTTTTAATTATTATGTTCACACTCTTGCCATGTTACATCACTATAAACTCCATCCATTTCTAAACTTTCAGTTCCTTCTTAGATGCACTTGGCAGCTTTGCTTATAGCTAAGAAACGCACAGCCTCCAAGCAGCAGGAAACAGCTTTGTCAATCGTAATAAAGATTGCATAAAATGGTTTAGAACCAAAAGAACTGTTCAACTACATCTGCCACTATATTCTGCTGTTATTAAAGTGCAAACAGTAGGCAATGATTTGAGCTCTCAATACCTATTGTGAGTAAAAACTTTAAACATGGGGAGTTACAGTGCCTAGAGTTTTATTTTGCATATTACCAAGTTACTAATACAGATGTCAAACTAAATCTTTTGGACTCATGTTATGATCTATGTTCAGAGAAAAAGCCACAATTACTAAAACCTCAAAGATCAGGAAAAGCATATAAATGATGGGGCTTTACCAACTTACATCCTTGGGCAGTCAGTGAAACCCTTATACCATTCTCAACCTTTTTCCCTTCATGATTTTTCAAATTGAATTCTGCCCACCCCATTTCAAAAGACATATGCTGCATATCTAGAGGCCTTCACTTTCCAACTCCCAAGGAGATAAGATGGAAGGAATCACCACCAAGTTTTGCCTATTCAAAGGCCTAATGGATTAGTTGAAAAGACAAAAAAAGAGTCAAGGTAACTGCACAGCTCCCTGCAATGCCTTTTTGCACAGCAGAACCTTGTTTGCAGGCTCTAGAAGCTCATACATTGTAACAAGGAGAATATTCAAGTCTCTCTTTCCGCTCAGTGTATTGCCATATTTGGCTTCTGATGTATGAAAACACTAATTCTACATCAACAGTTAAAGCAGTCTTTACCTTCAAGAACTGAGTGAGTGCTTTTCCTTTGTCTTTTTTTGTCTCATCACTCATGAACCAGTATGTGAGCCCCAGGTACTGATGATACTCTGCAATTCCAGCCTTTTTATCAACAGCATTTAGAAAACTAAACAAAATGAACACAGATCAGGTCAGACAAATTCTCAAAAGCTGCAAAACACTATATTCTACCCTCCCACAACACTTCTTTGTTAGAAGAAAGAAAACAGAAGTCTACCTTTTTTCTGCCTGTTCATAGTTCTTTTGGGAATAATGTATCAAACCCTCTAGAGCATGGGCCTCAGCCAGATGAGGATGGGACAACAGAAGTTCTTGTGAAATCTGCAAAAGAATGCCATTTTCCCCTAGTTACGCCCTCTATGAAACCAAGAATTGTACTTAGCTCATAGGAATGACAAAAAGCACTAACCTTTGAAGCCTGATCCATTAAACCTTTGTTTAGAGAAGCCCGACCCCTGAGAGCTAAAACCACTGGATCACTGCTTCCATCTACAATCTAGAAAACCAAGTAATAAACACAATTAATTTATTCTCTCCTCTCATTAAGAAGTCAAAGTGGTCAAAAGTAGACAGATTGCAGGACGATAAAGACAAGAAAACATTTAGAAGTTTTCTCTATTACCTGTGAGAAGATTTAGAATAATTCAGATGAAGATCGAGTATAGGATTGTAGAGAGCAAGGACAAAGGTACAGAAAAATGAAGAATAACAAAGAATGAAACTGTGTGACAAAAACAAGGGAAGCAACTTTGGCTAAAGCTTAACCATTCCATTTTAAAGTAGTATGTTCCTCTTCATGACTAATGACAAGAGAGTGACAGACATGGGAGGCAGGATTATAACATGAATTCAAATTAAGATGAGTAACAGCACAGAACTAGCAAGAAACCAACAACAGTGAGCAAGACCAGACAAAGTCATAAGTGACAGCTTCTAAAATTAGAACTGCAAATGAAATAGAGCTGCAGCAAAGCCTGAAAAAGCAGGGATGGAAGAAATGTTTGAATTACATGACAGCTGGTAGGAATGGTCTAAACCACTAAGCTGAAAGAAGGCCAGGGTAGAAATACATTAAGTACAGAAAGGTAAGAGCCCTTTTTAATATTTAAAAAAAAACCCCAACAATTTTAATCAATAAAAATACCTGCTCAAGTGCTTTAATGGCTTCTTCTGCAGCATCAGCATCAGCTATTTTAATCAAAGCCTCTGCTTTCAACTGAAGGGTATGGTTCTTCCACTGAAAATTAGGACCCTCAGGAGTTCCAAAAGCTTCAAGGGCTGTTGACAAGAAGAACCTTTCATCAAGTTAAAAAAGTACAGAGAGCAGCATTCTTCCAAATACTTTTTAAATCTTATTAATTACAATTTTTCTGTCTAATAGAACACCATTCAGACTGCTCTCCCCCATATATAGGAAATTATCCTGTAAAATTTCTATTCATTCAAGTTTAAAAATTAAGTCAATTCTAGAAGGTCATCTCAGATGTATGGATACTGACTGCTTTCTAGCTACCATTTTCCTCATTGGAGTTCTAAGGAAACAATTACCTTTGAAGAAACAAATTCACCTTGGTGCCTGTATAAAAGTTATTTGTACCATTTATTGCAGAGTTCTGATTACTTTTTCAATCCACAGTATCTCTCACTTCAGAGATTGAAGGCATCTCTGTTGAGCATCACCATTCTCCAAAGGCATGAACTTCCTGCGTAACTCAATTAATCATATTTATTTATTTTCATGTATGATGAGCTTTTGTCTCATTTGATACAGCTACTAAGACAGGACAAATAAAAAGCAATATTTCCCCATAATCGTTTACAACTTTCCACACAAGTTTGGACTCAAGAAAAATTTCTGAATCAATGGCATCTTTTAGCAAGGAACTTAACTTCTTCCATTGAAAGCAAAACATGTTTTGTTTGCTCTGAGCTTGACACGTTAGTTTCATTTGGCCAGACCTCACATAGGAAAACAAAACACTCAATCTTTATTTATATTCCAGATCATTTGCATCTACAGAGTCATCTCTTCTCCAGGCTGGAAAAGAACTTGGCAGGCTATTTACTTGTTCTCATATGCTGCGTTTTTTAAGCCATTTGATCAACCTTATTTCTAGTTTATTAACTTCTACTCTTGCTTTCTTTTCAAGATGGGGCAGATAGTTACCAAAACTACACACAGATTTTTATTATGCTGCTGAAGTTCTTAAAGCCACTGTGTGCTGGTGGTATGTTTCACTAACCATTCCCTTCTCTGAAATTGCTAATATTTGACTTGCCTGTAAAGCATCACAGAGGAAAGAACAGTCTTATTTTTTCATACCAAATGAGGACCTTTTGTACTCTTCTTCAATGAGAGCGTAGGGTAGCTTTGTGAGAACACTTCTTCCCACAACTCTATCATTCCCCATTTAAAAAAATGAATAAAATTCTAGTGTTTTAAGACTAAGTTATGCACTCTGGTAATCTCCTTGAAGTTTTGCAGTCTGCTTTGCATAGCACCAAACTATAACCTTATTATTCTGCAATCATAAACAGCACAGGTATCAGGGAAAATGTCAGGGACACTTCTTTCCAGCCTGAAAACAGACATAACTACTATACTGCTTCTACTCTTTAACTTAAAAACACTCAGTGTTACAACTTTACTTCTTCACCCTAGGCTACTCAGTTTCCTTAACAATCAGATAAGAGATCTTACCAATTACCATCTGGAAATCTCCTCCATCTATGAGCTTGTAAGCCCCTTGAAGTAGTTCTAAATAAGCACCTTTAAAAAGGCCATGCTGTCTACACACCCTGAATTTTTTTACATAAATTCTTTAATTCGATTGTTTCAGTTTTAACTATTCCAACCTCTAAATGTACCACACCTTTCAGTGGTTTCCCTGACCTTTCCTAAAATTCTTTTTAAAGTTCAGAGCTGTGCTACCTAGTTCCAAGCATTTGGGTGCCAAGACAGCTTCAGCATGAAGTTATGGAAACCCCTTAAAACTTCAGCATTTTCATCTTTCTTTTCCTCAGTCAATTCCTAAGTTGGTATCCCATAGTTTCTTAATACTCTGTTTCCTTGTCTTGTTTTACACACACTGCTACTAATCACAGACAAACTGTTAGATCAAGCTGCTGAAAAGAAGGGTCATGGTATAAAGTTTCTCTGAGCTGTTCCGCACTGAACATAGATGGGAAAAGAATTATCTCATTTTCATTCCTTCTCCAATAAATTTCTTTTTTACCGATTTTGTTCAGTTTTCATTTTTCCTCAACCCAAATTTATAGGTCTTTTGAATTTCCCTCACCAGCAAGTATTTTCCCTTGATTTCCCGTGATTGTTTGGCCAGATCCATATAGTTTTACTTCTTCCAGTCTTTCTTGAGAAATTTTTCACTGCATTTGTCCCTGCCACACAAGAAGTCCACTTCAGCTGTCCCTTCATTTATAAGCACCAGAGTGGCTCTGTTCAGCTGACGTAGGCATCACTAGATCACAGTAACTGCCCTCACTGTCAGCTTACACAGATGAAGTTTTATACTAAGTGAGTTTCTTCAGATGCAGCTGTACTATGCACCATTTCTGCATTTTACATTAACTTGATTAAAAAAATGTTTTTCAGGTTGAAACATGACATCTACCAGGCTAAATATTTGTGACACCCACCCTTGTGGTTTCAGGCAATCTGTCATTTGCCAGCACTGGTCAACCACTAGCAGAAGCGGCATACCAGAACATGTAAACCTTCTAAATATTAACCACCAGACAGCTTTCTGGATCCACATAGCCAAGCATTTTCTCTGTGACTGAGACTAAGCAGCATAAGGTGTTTTCCAGTTGTCATAAACCAAGAGATGTAGCAGAAGCTTGAGACTACAAAAACCATGGGATTGTGACTCAGTCAAACCTACCACACAAAGGCCACATTGGCTGCAGTACTTAAAGCAGCATAGCTCTGCAGTTGCTCTTTTAATTAGCAGGCAGTTACCTTGATTGCAGGAGAGGACAGCATTCCTGTGTTCATGGATTTTCATCTGTGCCTCTGCTAGATAATGCCAGGCTGCTGGACACTGGTTAGTCTTCTGCAAACCTAGTAAGAGTTTAAAAAAGACACTTTAAAAAGTTACTTAGGGTTGCAAAGACACTGTAACTAGTAGATACTTTATTTCCATTTAACACCACCAAAAACATATTATAAATCAGATAGTAAGTCTTGCAGTAATTTTTTCTGAGTCTTATTTTAGACTGTTTTGGACACAGAGGCCTCCATGCAACTAGGCAAAAACCTAGAAAGCATGTAAGTTAGACTTAATTTTATTATATATAATGTATATATAACATTACATATACTGAAACTTTCTGATGAACCTGCCTTAATTAAAGAGTCACCAATAAAACAGAATTTCTGTCTTCTGATATATAATTAAGTAATGCTTGGAAGCCTCAACACCAAAGATGCACACACGTGGCTTGTTGGAGCAGCCATTATTTTCAAACTCTCTATATTTACACACTATACCAAGAGCTTTGTCTTCGTGTTCTCTCCCCTGTAAGCAAAGTCTATGTGTGAAAGTAAAAACAGAAACACAACTTAATATTAATTAAAATAAAATACTATCATTTGTCAAATCATACAATGACCATTTAAGCCAGAAGAATTTATTTTCCAAGGAATACTTTTTCCCCTTCATGTGCTCTTAGGCACATGAAACTTCTATTTCATATTTTAGGCAAGATGTTGCTTCACTGTAGAATATCCCAAAATTCCATTTCAGAAACAATCTTCTTCTAAACCTAGAAGAATGGATCCCAGACATCAGAGCACAACCTGACTGACTCTAGAATGCTTACATCCCAATTATTTACTTAGTTTTCACTATAAGCTGTCACAGCAGCACAGTGAGAGTGGGCAGCCTCATTTTCCCAGAAGTACATTTAGGAGTACTTTGGAGAGAATTTTGCCATTTCAATACAAGCAAGTTAATTTACAGATGAGTAAGCCAAATCTTCAGCAAATACAGTTACTGTAAAACAACAACAAAAAAGAAAAACTCTTACAATATTTCTCTCTAGATACCCAATGTAAATCTTTACCCAATGTTAGTGTTAAAGAGGTTTTTAAATGAACTTCAGAGAAATGTCATTTTTATTCAGGTAGAGAAATGCAGTCACTCTACTAGAGAAGCTGCATTACATTTTACTTCATAAATTCCACATCCTTCATTTACTGCTATTGGTCCATTTAGTGTTTCATATAGTTATTTCCCCAATAACAGTAGGAATAAAAACAGTTTTCCTTAAAACACTACAGAGTTGGCTATAATACAAATGAAAGCCATCAGAAATGTTATACTTAAAGCTATATTTTAAAAAATCTCAAAACAAGCAGAAAAAATGTTCAGCATTCTTTTAAAATATAGCTGGTCTTAGAATATGCAACCTGCTATGCAAGTATAAGATTCCCTAACTTTTCAACATAAACTAAAGCTGGTATTCAATTTACAGACTACTTACATCTCACATTACACATTTACCTTCAGTAAGACTCTTAACAGCCTCCTTGTATTTATTTTCTTTGAGGCATTTTATACCAAAACCAATGATGCCTGGACCACTGTTTGCATCCATCTCCAAAAGCCTAGAGAAGCAGTGCAGCGCTTTTTCTGACAAAGTACCTGGTTTTAGAAAAAGATATGTTTTGCAGGGTTTTAGATTGAAATAACAACTGCAACAGCATACCTTATCTGTGTAAATGATCATTACCCTTTGAGTTCAAAGTGATTTTCCAAAGGCACTACACACTTATCATCCTCTATCCCATAAAAAAACCAAAACCCAAGAAGTAATCTAAATACTCAGTACCGTGAAACAAAATAAACTGACAGTCTGAAACCGGAATAACCACCTTTGCAAAATTACTCTAGGTATACTTCCTTTATTAATAAATATTAATTCCTTTAAATGCTTTTCATGTAAGTTCAGCTGAATGCCTACGTGTCAAAATCTGCCATAAATAAAATAATTTCCTTCCAGATTAGACATTGTGTACCTACCAATTTGCTGTGATAAGCTTGCTGAAATTACCTTGCCATGAAACTATATAATTTAATGTTTTAGCTTAATTTAAATGATGCCACTAACTTTTGACACTTGTATTTAGCTACAAGTGATTGTAGACTTGGAAATGTTTACAGGCACTTTGTGACTTGTTGCAACAACCTTCAAACTCTTATTTTCTTAAAGAAATTATTGATTCATGTGGCGTAACAGCTGCTTTCATCTGCGTCTGCTAAAGGTGACTTTACAATGCATCCGAATTAACAAGCCTACAAGAAGTGCAAGACATGAAGGATGAAAATATATGACTCAGATCTAAACAAACAGACTTACTAAAACTTAAGCAGCATCGTTCCCCCTCCAAGAAGCTTGTAGGACAGCGAGATGTTGCCAAAGTGCTAGTATACAAGAATTGCACTAACTTTTTCCTTTGAAAATTAGTTTCTGCCTGTTTCTCCAAACATAAAGCGTTTTCAAACACTTTACAAATGTTTGAGTCTGGGCCTCATTTGTCTTCATACTTTCAAAACAAAGTGAAACATTCTCATTTGCTTAATTTTGCTACATTATTCCATTTCTTCAAAACAGGAAATGGCCTTTTCTACCTAAGCTGAAAGTTATTTCCAGAGGGGTTTTTTCTGATTTGGTTTCCTTGCTTTAAAAAGAAATAAAATCAACTTCTGATGCCCTGAACAACAAAATGGAAAGCTAAAATCCAATATTTACCTTTGAAAATTATGAGAAAGTGTCCAACACTGTTGCAATGTTGTTTAGTAAATAACTCAAAATAGTAATGCATACTTTCAGATCCCTGCACTTCTGAACATACCATGTTTTGTTTTTTCCCCCTCCAAGATTCTTCTTTTCTACTCATAATACATATCTAAACAGACCTGTTTATTCACTATTCACAAGGCATACTTTCTAACGGAGTTTCACAACTGTTTATCTGGTTTGTTTTGTGACGAAAGAGAATATGTGTCAAAAATAACCTAAGTGCAGTCCATCATGAACCTCAGAGTACTGGCTAACACCTTTTAATTTTTGCTTAAAAGGTCAAGAAGCTAATATTAATTTATCTCTCCAGCAGCCTCTCTGGTTGCTTTTCAAGTAAGGCATCTTCTCTTTGAGATTTCAAAGAGCTGGACTTAAGTCACAGGAGGTTTTTGTCACTTAGAGTCACTACTCAGTTAAATAGCTAGGAAATGACAAGTCATAGGACTAAACACCTTATTTCCAGAAACACCACACAGAAGAGTGTACTTGTACACTTTTTGTGAAAGGTAAAAACTTGTAAATAGATTGTCACAAAACCAACTATTTAAAAAATTTAAGCCCCAGAAATGCCTAAATCCATCCTACTCACCTGATTGAACAAAGTGCAAGCAAAGTACTTCCAAAGGGTAAGTCATAGTAGGGTACAAAGCCATCATGTCATGACAGGCCTTTTCCAACCTAGCTACTTCATGGGGAAACTTGAAAGGAAAAAAAAAGTGAACAGTTATTTGTGTGAGTTCTCAGATGTGAAATAATACACCTATTACCTTACTAGAAAGACACTTTAACATAACCTTACTTTTGACAAGCACTGAATGAAGTCTTTGTAAAGACTTTGGTGGTCTTCACCAGGAACAGTGTCAGCAGAGTCCAGCGCATGTTCAAATGCAGTCAAAAGCTGAAATAACAACAAAATCAGGACTGAAAAAAAAAAAAAAATCTAGGGAAATGTTATCTTCATAGAACAGAATATTTCAGTTGAAAGGAACATGCAACAATCATCAAGTCCACATACCTCAGCACTTCAGATCTGACCAAAAGCTAAAGCATATTATTAAGGGCATTGACCAAATGCCTCTTGAACACTGACAGATTTGGGGTGTCAACCAATTTTCTAGGAAGGCTGCCTCAGTGTTTGACTACCCTTTTAGTAAAGAAATGCTGCCACATATCAAGTCCCACACATTCTATCCCTAGATGCTAAAAAGGATAACTCAGCACCTCCCCCTCCACTTCCCCTGCTCAGAAAGCTGCAGACAATAGAGGCCACCCCTCAGTCTCCTCCAAACTAGGAAAACCCAAAGTTATCATCTGCTCCTTAGAGGGCATGCCTTCCAGCTCCTCCATATTAAAGTGGATAGTTAGATGTTATTACTAGATAATACTCATTAAGTTTACACTAGTGCTATGAACAGAGAAAGTCATGAAGCAAGTTCCTTACCATGAAGCAGCACTCAGCATCTAAAGCATCTAAATTGTCTAGTACAAGATGAAGCAATAATATGCTGCCATATAACATAAGATGGTACAAGGAAGGTAAAATTTTTAAGAACATACATTCTTCTTCAAACCTAATTTCAATTCAAAGAAGGAAATTAGGTTACTATCCTGTAAGGTTAGCTGTCAGCCCCTCTCTCCCCTTTGGTCTAGAAGTCTAGTCTTTTTTCTTTATTCTTTATATATTTTCTTGATTCTTTATATATTGGGGAACACAGGCACCAGAGTGTCGGCTTACAAACAAGCACTCTAAACAAAAAGTTGCTTAAAAAAGTTGTACGCAGCATGTCACTAGAGAAACACAGAAGTGTGTTGCCTGTGTGTGAAGTCCACATCCTTCCAGGTTCAGGTGCTTTACTCAAAACTGCAGTAAACTGTAGATTTGCATGTAAAACCTATTCCTGATGTTTATGCTATTTTAAAAATATTTCCAAGTTATTTTTTCTTTCCAAAAAAGAAAGCACTGCTGCCTGCAGAACCTCTTTTCAACATTAGTTTGTAAGTTAAAGCCATTGTCTTCTCAAAAGTAGAGCTCCAGATTCAATTTTCTGCCATCTGAAATTACTTCAGTTTGTATTTTCTTCTTTCTGAAATACTGCCATCAAGCAGACTGCAGATGAGAATTTTCCACCTTTCATGTTGAAGGAGGTTCATCTTCCAAGAACAGATAAATCAGATAAAACAAAATTAACTTTGTCCACAGAGAACACAGGATAAGTATAATTCATGATCATTCTGTTTGGTTTCAATCACCTTTGACACTTTGACTTTTCCTAAGAAGTTAACATCTAGAGGAGAAAAGAAAATTTGAACCAAAATATTCCTTTCTAGGATAAAGAATAGGCACACGAAAATTGAAAAACCTCACAAAGCCATCTCTTCCAACTTGGATGAAAGCAGGGGGAAGTTTGTTGTTTTGAAGAACATCTTTATTGGTTTTGTGTGGCAAATCTTTGCTAGTGGGAGGTTAAGTGGGGTGGGTTCTATGAGAACCTAAGATGCCAGAAACTTCCCCCAAGTCCAAGAATCGATGCCAGCTGGCTTCAAGACAGACATGCTGTTGGCTGAGGTTGAGAGCACCAGCAATGCCGGTAGTGTCTCTGGGATAACAGATTCAAGAAGGGGAAGAAACCAGCCCAACTGCAATTACAGGAAGAGAGATGAGTGAGAGTATCTGAGAGCAAGAAAATGACCCATGCTGGAGGAGTCTTACTGAAAGACTACATCCTGTGGAATGAACCATGCTAGAACAATTTGTGAAGAAGAATTTAGGTGACTCATTACACCTAAGGCTCATCTCAGGCTGCTGTGCAGTTGCTGTTTCTGTCAGAAAGTAAAACTGCCCAGGTTCTCCTCAGAAGCTTAGTACCTCTGAACATTGAGACAGTCAACTCAGACAAACAGGCTTCAATTACTAGTTGCACTGTACACATATATGTACCTAGCTCAACAAGGAGTGAGAAACATTACCAACTGCCCAGTCTTATTATCCTGGTTCCTTGTACTGTCTTTCAGTAACTGGATCATCTTCTTCCAAAGCTGATGAAGCTCTGTCTTTTCTGCACCTTCCTCCTGTTTCATCCTTATTAATTTCTGCCAAGTTTCAGCCACCTGTCAACAGGAACAAATGATCTATGCTGTTACTCTTCAAAGAGCTGAAAGTACGGTATAAGTAGTCAACCTGTCACCAAAATTCACTGAAAACTGGATGAATAAACTCCTTAACACCAATGTAGCTTTAAGAAGTTGGCATTATTTCCTGGGTAAGGGATGCATGGGAGACTGCTCCACCTAGAGTGCATTCCAATCCTCTGGAAGTGCGTTGCTTAAACACAGTCACCACATACATATTATAATCACAAAACCAACCCTGGTTCAGTTTTTTTATACTCTTGTTTCAGCTGCAGCTGCATTCCTAAGCCAGATATCTTCCCTTTATCCTTCTACACATTTACCTGCTTTCTGATTAAAAATAGCAAATCCCAAAGCATTGTGTGGGACCTCTCCACCTTCCAAGGTACAGTAGTAAGTAACATAGAAAAAATCAAAGAGTATATGAATTGTGACTCTGGTTCCTGGAGGAAATCAACAGTAAAAGTAGACCTAAATATCTAGAGCACTGCGAACAGAAAGAGAACAAAAGTAGCAGTCCACACTGAAATTCCAGTGTGGAAAAGTCAACAGAAACTGCAAAGAAAAATAGGACCCTGAAGATGAACTTCAGTTTCTTGTTCCATATAGAGTAAGTACGCCTTCATATGCTAAATTATTAGCATGAAATTTAGTTTATGAAACTGGTATACAACGAGGTTTTGGAGCTAATTAATACTCTTCAGCCCCACATTCTGTGCTATGTAAAATTTTTTATCCTCCATTGCTGGAGGAAATTGGGAAGATGGCATGGACTACAATCATACACCACCATATAAGAAAGCAGCAGCCTTTTCAATGAGCAAAGGAAAAGTGAACAGCATGCCTCCAAAATGTACAACCTGTAACAATATTATAGAAATTGCAGGAAACATTACTGTTGAACCACACAGGCATTTAAAACCCCACCTTGTGGTACTGACCAGTGTCACAATGATTTCTGCAAAACCTGTGTTGCTCTGAAGAGGCTTTTTGTGCCCTTATCATTGTGCTCGGAATGCAGCACAAAAAACACATGCAATCAAATTCAGATTGTGTATATATCACACATTACCCCTAGAATGAAGATTCAGTAACAGCCTAGGAAGGGATCACCCCACCAGTGAAAGGGTCATCAGACACCCAGCACTGGCCAAGTACACCTGACTCACACACACAGCAAATGCGCATTTGATACCCTTTTTGACTTCTAGAAATACAATGGAAGAATGCTATTCTGCCCCCTCAGTCTTTGCCAGTTCTGTCAGTTTAATGGACTGCATCCAAGTCTCACCCAATGGAAAAGACAAAATACAGCTAAAATCAGTTCTTCCTGGTTGTGGTCCGCAAGGAGATCTGTGACCCATAAGAGTGGAGATTCCCTGATGAGAAGTAGTTAGATCAAACAGAAAATTATTGTTAGAAGAATAAGTGCTTGACCTACCTCTAAATATTTCTTTTCTTGATGGTACAGTTCCACAAGCTTGTTACATACATCACACCATTTCTGCTTGTCACCACTAGAAAGAAGGAAGAAAATCCCCCTCAAACAAGCTAAGTTTTTCATATAATAGTGTAATGTTTTTCAAATTCTGACAAATAATTTTCAGTAAGTTGAATTGTCAAACTAATATGTAGAATAAATACTACAAATTGCCCTAGAAGTTTTACTAATTACTGCTCTGAAAAAAAAATACTCTCAGGGACTTTTTGATCAGTTTTCAAAATAAGGAAACAACCAAACACTCCAGTCAGCTACAGTGACAGCTGAGTTAGATTCATTTAAAACTGTGCCTCTATGAATTGTATGACACATACTCTGTGATCTTAAAGCAGTGAAAAATAAACTTTCTTACTAATGCAGGCAATGAACTATCAGCAACAAATGTTTCAAGGCACTGAGTTTAGACAGGAATAGGACAATATGAAATTCCCTAAACTACTAGCCTCAAGTATAAGTAAACTAAGAGAGTTTTTGCTCCACCAAATGGGATAGGAAAAAGAAACCTTAATTAAGTCGAGAAAATCTTAGCAAAATGGCCGAACCACTGACATGAGAAGGCTTTAAAAACCCAAAGTCCATACTGTACATCACCAATGGCATTCACTGAATTAAAAACTTAAGACTGAATTTATGGCATTAGATATCCTTTACCTTTCATAGAGTTCCAAGAGTTTTTGGTAAACATCTGCTAAGTCTCCTTTGACATCTCCTTGGTTGGGTTTCTCATACAAATTTGCTAATCCCTTAAGAAAAAAACCAAAACAGTAAAGGAAGTAAGATTTGATGACAATGCTTATGTTTTATGAGAATTCTACCTGCTCTGTATATAAAAAAATATTCCATTGCCTTCAATAGGGTCAAGTGTTAAGGCAGTAATCACTGTGCAGAATTCTGCACAACCCAATCTTATTCACTTATATTAAGTGAAAAGCTTTCTTCATTTTAACTAATACCAACAAGTCTGCACAAAAAACAATATAAAAGTTCTCTAGGCCAGATGGTAATGTATATATTATATGCAAAAAATATATATGTATATATATATACACACATATATATATATACACACACACACCCCAAGTATTATATCAAGAAAGCCAGAATCTAATTGCAAAAGTGAGGAAATTTCAACATACACTGAATTCAGGCTGTAACAGCTATACTTTAAAACAGCATTTATACTGAAAATACTAAGAACCTCATTATCTTAGAAAAACATTGATTGTTGATATGAGTAACAGACTTAATATGAAACCTTATGTTTCATGAATCAATAAATAACGAAACTGTAGGTTGCAAATCTATATTAAAATAGGCTGTAATGCACAATAGGCTGTGCATAACAGCCTGTTGTAATATAGCCGTACAGGTATACACAGCTATTTTAAATGTACACTTTTGCTTTCGAGTAACAACAACATTCATTAACAATCCAATTGATGCTGAAAGCTGGAAAAATACATTACTAGATGAAACATTTTGCCTCTGAAAGTGAAGAACTGTCAAGTGTTTCTTGAGCTACAAGCATAGACATTTTTACAAGGACAAATTTACTCTATTTGTTTCAATTTGTGTTCTCCCTTGCACGTCTCACAGCTGTGTAGTCTACACAAGAAATACAAGCTCAAATAAACTGAGAATAAGGTTGACCATGGTTTCACATTGGACACACAATTAATAGGAACCTCATCTACTCCAAAGGTTCTGTGGAAATTAAGGGCTTCAAGAAAACAAGATACAAGTCTTAATTCTGCTTTATTCCAGTGTTTAGCTCCATAGCGATACTTCCAAGAGAAACTAAAAGTAGACATTCACATACCTGCCATGCCAGTAACTGGTTTGGTTCAAGTTCAATAGCCTTCTTGTATGCTCCTTTGGCCTGATCAGGCTGCTCTAACTCAGCAGCTGCCAGGCCAATGAATACCCAAGCATTGTAGTTATTTTTTTCTTGCTTCAAGACTGCCTAAAAATACACAATTTTACATAAAACTGATGAAAGAAATGTAACTTACAGATCCATGTACTGAGTTTTATCACTGCAGTTTCATGGATTATTTTATATGGCAATTAGAAGTAATTTTAAGATGATGCTGAGATTAGTAAAATCAGTTTCTTATGCCAGAGGATGCTTGAAGCATGAAGCGTTGAGCTAGTAACCTGTATCTGCAGCCCAGCAATTAAAGCACTCCTATGAGGTCAGGATTAGAAATGGATTTTTATCTCTATTTATTCTAGACTTAAGACTCTTATTGCCACATGTAAGCAAATTCAAAAGGAAAGGGAATGAAAGTTTACATGTGGGAAACTAACACAAATAATCAAGTTAAACCTGAAAATCCATCTCAACAATCACATCAGTAAAGTAGGCTACACTCTGCACTACTATAAAGCTATAGTGGTATGGGAAAAAAAAGTGCAAAAAGTCCCAAACTTACCTTCCAAGTATAAAATTAATTACCTTGCAATGTTTTAAGGCCTCCTTATACTCTTTATTTCTTATTGCGTCTCTAGCACTCTTTAATGCTGCCTTCACCTCCTTATTTGACATTGTGGCTGCTAAATACAAAGGATGTATCATCAGATCTTGTAAAAAAGATATTCTGACACATACAAAATGTTTATATCTTTATTGCACAGAAGTTATTTTAAACAGAGAAATATAGTGCAATATGCCAAAATGCATGCAGCACTAGAAACTAAAGAAAAAAATGACATGGCTAAAACTACTTACTGAATCCAACCCAGGATTCAGTCATTATTCCAAACAGTTAAATGATACAAAGTAGCTATCCAAGAATGAAACTTTTTTCACAGGTTAATATAAATTTGAGGAAGAAGTGTTAGAAGAGCCTGTAATTAGACTTAGAAGAAAACACCCTACATGTAGTAGCTCCTCTTTAAAAAGAATCTAAGCAGTGAAGCATGCTTAAGCCCATCAGTGCCCGAGAAATGTGTTCCACTGGCGGCTAAGAATCAGGGCTTTTCTCGAGTGCTTTCTACAGCAGCAGCATGGCCATCCGTCACTTCCACTCCGGTGTGGCCCACCCTGCTCCTCTCCCTACACGCACACTTTCGGCAGACTCTGCTTCTGACTACAGCCATGAATCAAAAAAGAACACGGCTAAGAGGCATTCATGCTTTAAAACATAATCATGCATTGTTTTGGTGTATGTTGCACACCAAAATGAACTTCAGAAACACCACAGTCAAAGCTGCTGAGACAGGATGAGACTGAGAAAACAAGTGCTGATGCCAGCACCCAAAAAAGACGAAAAAAGCAAACAGCTGAAGAACAAAAATCTTTTTAAGAGCCGCAAAAATAAAGGAATGGTTGAATTAGAAAAGGAAAGACATAGGATGACACCGAATTCCTAAGATTTTCTCAGAATCTGTAAAGAACTCTGTCAGACTTGCACTCCTCAGCAGCTCCTGGAAACAAACTGGCTTCCTACGGGGAAACAGATGCTTCGGCCACCACAAATGCATCCCACTGCGGGCACTGTCCAGCATGAGCTACACAGTCACCTACAGGCAAAATACCACTTCGGCGCAAACCCGGGCACCGTGGAGGCGGCCGGCCCCCAGAGCGAGGCCATCCAGCCCGGCCTGCGGGTGGGGTCCGGGGCCCGCGGATGGGGTCCGAGCCCGCCGACCGCCTGGGGAGGCAATCCACGCCCGCAGCCCCCCCAGGGAAAGCCGCGGCAGACCGAGTCAGGCCACCATGGCACGGTACAACACGTCGCCGCCCGCCGCCCGCCGCCCGCTCCTGCCGCACCTTCAGCCACCGCCGCCTCCGCCACCTCAGCCGCCGCCCGGCCACATGCGCACTCCGACCGCGGGGTAGTGACGCGCCAGCCCAACCACCATTTTCTCTTAGGGCACTGCGGGAGATGTAGTTCCCATCTCCGGGGGCACGCTGGGAACTGCCCGGGCGCCGCCCGGGGCACCGTGGGAGTTGTAGGCCGCAGTAAGCGAGTAGCGTGCGGCAGGGTCGAATCTTACGCTGTGGTCAGAGCCCCGGAATCTGCTTTCGGAGCTGCTGCTCCTCTCGGTTCGGGAGCTGGGGGCCACGGTGGCGGGGCGGGGCGATGCGAGACGGCGGGCCGCTGTGGCGAGCCGGTCTGGCGCTACTCCTCATGGCCGCCGGGGCGGGAGCGCGGCCGCGGCCCGCCGCCCCCGGGGACCAGCCCCGATATAACGTGGTGCTGGTGGCCTGCGACTCCTTGGTGAGTGACCGGGGCGTGGAAGGGCACCCTGACAGGTAAAGAGAGGACGTGAAAGTCCTCGGCGGTGGCCTGGACGGAACCAGCGAGGATGAGGCACTGCAGCCGTATGTACGCGTTACTCAGGCAGAGGCACGGGCATGCGCAAACCGGAGTTTGCTAGGGAGGACGCCCGCGGCCCGGCGGGGCTGCGGCAGCAGCGGGCCCGCTGCGTGCCGAGGCACTCGCACCGCAGTGTTCCAAACCAAACGTGGCCCGCTTCCCGGAAGGGTGCGCCGTGCTCACATCAGAGGCATTACGGCAGCCGGAAACCTCTGCGCAGGTGGCTCCCACAGTCTGGTGTGTTACAGCTTGTCACCCGGGAGGGGTGCCTGCCAGCAGGACTCTGTGGCAGGGCATCCGCCAATGGAACAGGGCTGGTGTGTAAAGTGAGTGCTCTTCTGATGGCTTGAAAAGCCTAGTGGCAAGCAAGGTCAGTGAACCTTGTTATCCTACCCATTGTAAATCCTAAGAATGTTAAGTCTCCACAACAAATGGGATAGAGAATTTCTGTAATCACAGATGAAATTACTGATTTATTGAGCATCAAATACTGGTTTACTGAGGCTCTTATAAGGTATAACAACACAATAAAGTCATCAGATGTGTATCTATAGCAGTAGGCATCTAGCAGTTTCGCTACTGTGATTTATTAATATATTTGAGTTAATCCTCAGACACATAGAAAATTTTCCACTCACAAATACTAATCCTTGCATGCATCTTCACAGTTTTCTCACTGTGCCCACCCAGCACACTGGAAATGCTTCGATGTATGCTTTACTCTGACGAGCCTTGGTTTCTCTAAATTAATCCGGAATCAGACATAAGCTCCATGGTGTTAAGCTGCAGGTGGTTTCAAATTTCATCAGTTCTCTTCCACTATTGAGGAAGTTTTATTCCTAGCCTTCTTGGGCTTTCATCCTTGACTGTACAGGTAAAAGCACTTAGCTTCTTGCCTGCTGCCTGTTTTTCTTGGGATGAATTTTTTTAAAATATTTGGTATAAACGTGTATTATATTTTTCCAAACCCTATCTTTAAACACAATTTGATGTGATTTCAAAGATAAAGAAATAGCTCCTTCATTAATATAATAGCTTCTTATTGACTTTCCTTCCTTAGACGCTGTTCTCTGTTAGTTTTATTTTCAGTAAATCATCTCTCTTAATATTCCAAAATAATATATGTTTTTCTCCAAATTTTCAGCTTTTACTAAAAGTTTATTTACCAATTGTTAAAATTACAGTATTTAAGGTTTTGAGGGTTAATCAATGTTCATTTCATATCCAGATGCAGAGAGGCTGCAGACAAACCTTAGGTGAACTATTATATGTCCCCTTTAAGCAGGAAGATTCTCATAAATTATATTACAGGGGTTAATGAGGTAACGTTAAAAAAAAGTAAAGGTAAAACCCACAACGTTTGTGTATTTCTTATGTACACAATTAAGAACAAGGTGCTGTTTTTTAAAAGTGTCGCATTTGTATAGTGCAAGCAAGGAAGAAGTATGTTGTGTAAGCTTTTTTTTTCTTTTTCTTTGAGATGGATTTGAGGATGAACCATTTTGATTACATCACTAGTAGAGAATAGCAAGGATTGAGTACTGTTGAAACTAAAAGTTTTTCTGGAAAAAAAGCTTAAGTCCTGCAGGCTGTTAGAAGGTCTGGACTTTTTTTAGAAAGTGTGCCTGCCTTTGTTGTGGGTCACACTGCCTATGAAGGAATCACACCTAATTTGCCAAGTGGGACAAAAATTTCCTTCTCAGTGATGCAAGCACAGTGACCTCTTGCTTGAACAGCTACCTTTCTGCTATTGTCTCATACCAGGCATTGTGCTATTCCGAGGGTTTCGTGGTGGAGTGTGCTAGTAGGCAATTCAGTTCCTGAACTTCTGCTTGAAATTAACTGTGTGATGGATGACAGGCTTTGCTTGCAATGCAGCTGAAGTTCCTGGATGAAAGGTGCTTGTTTGTGTTAAAGCAATTTTATTTCCTTAGGTATTTCAAAACCTAGAAATCCTACACAGTTCTTAGAGGATGGATTTCCAGAAATAGTTATTGAGCTTCCACCTTCTCAGCCAATTCAAGATGCTTACTACTTTGATTGAATACCCTGTCATCTATAGAAGCAATAATTATGTCACAGTACATTTGGTGTATTGACTTCTTTTACTGCTGTGTCATTGAATATGGTATCACAGTATCAGTATAAGGAACTCTTGGCTTCAGCTGTTCAAACTTTGAACAGTCTTCAAGACTTTTTTTGATAAACTTAATAAAGTGTTGTTGACAGGACTGCACAGCAGTTGTGTACTTTTGACATGGTTTAGGAATGGTATTCTCCAATTTAGTGTTCCCACTGAAATCACTCCAAACCATGTGCCACTTGCTTGCTCCTCTGTCCTCCTCCCATTCTGCTGCGGCAGGCTGGAGCAGAGACACAAAAGAGAAATGGGTTGGGGTAAGAACAATTTACTAGAAACAGCAGAACCAGAAAAGTTTATTAGAACTGTAACAGCAACAACATTAATAACAAAAATGTTCAAGAGTGGTGAGCAATTCACATTTGAATGCTCAACATTACACTATGCAGAGGCTGAGAGTACCTGATCACTGCCACACTACCCTGACCTGGAAGGAACCTCTTCCCCTATTCCTGGAAAATGACATGAGGTGGTATATTATAACCTCCATGTCTTAGCCATGTCCCTTCCTGGCCACTCCAAAAATGAACCCTATCCTGGCTAGAACCAGGACAACTTTCTAAAGAACGCTTTCAGCCCAAAGTTTTGTTCAAGTGCCTATTGCAAATTGCCTATTGCAAATTACACCTTTATTTCCAGTTTGTCATAGTGAGTGCTTGTTCAATATGTCATTCGTTGTAGTATACATACTTAGATGATTGCTCATTTAACGTGTTCTGATATGAGCTGATTTCAGAGGCTGGGATGCCACAGTTAGCTCCACTGGTACCAAATGAAGTAACTCTCTACAATGCTGGGTTATCCAAGAGTATTTCTACCAGAAATGAAAGAGGGGGGGCGGGGGGAAATTACCTTTTTCTGCAGTTAAAACTGCAAATGCACTGTCACCTGTCTGTTCACTGAAGAGCCAGTCAGGCTGGAGCTGCGTTGGCGCATCTTATTCAACTGAGGAAAGGAAAAAAGGTGACAGATAAAACACAATGACATGAAATATGGCACTCTGCATGAAACCTGGTTTCATATGATGATAATCTTTTACTGTAAAATTATCTATTCAAAATATTTAATCTTTAAATTACTGATTAAAAACTTTGTCTAAACAAATAGGTGATAATAAAATTAGCATTATGAAAGTATTAAAATGGAACCATTGTGCGTGGGATTTCTGTGTGAGAATAGCCTTCCTTTGGCTTTCTGATCCCTTTTCCAGTCCATAATTTCAAAGAAGTTCACAGAGAAGTGGTATGGATAAACCTTTAAAAAGGATGAGGGATTAATGGTGGTTTCACAGAAATATGTGCTAGTGCACACATTTATATTGGGATTCTGCCTTACTCCTTATTACCCTTCACCATACCTATTCCCATTGAATGTGTCATAGTAGGACCCTACCCCTGAAGAACTGGAGCTTGGAATATATAGTGATACAATGGAATTAATTTTACTATAAAGACGCCCAGTTATCTTTTCCATTGCACTTTTTCAAAAGTGATCCGTTTTATATTGGTCTGCTTAGAGCTTCTCAGCACTATTTTCCATACCTGCGTAGAATTGGCAGCATTTGAGCAACACAAGACCAAGGTAACAAGTATATTAATTAATGCAACCGATAGTTTGCATTAATGCTGTTTATGTGTTGCTTTTGTCTGATTGCAGGATGGGCGCTTGACGTTTTTTCCAGGAAATCAGACTGTGGATTTACCTTCCATAAATTTTATGAAAAGACAAGGCACTGTCTTTCTCAATGCCTACACCAATTCTCCAATTTGTTGTCCTTCCCGTGCAGGTAGAACCAAGCAAAACATCAGATAAATGCTTGAACATGTAAATTTAAATATGTGGTAATGATGGGAAATTCAAAATGATTTAATGGGGAGGGATTTGTTTTGTTTTTCAATAAGATCTTTTTTTTTAGTTTGTATTTGAATTCTTACGGTATTCTCTTTCTTCTGTTCATCATTCACTTCTCTGTTTATCTCTTCTGTTTCTTATGTTTCCTCCTTTATTTTTTTGTTCTCTTTTTTTCACTTAAGTGTAAGTTCCTAAATCCTTTTACAAACTCCACTAAAGCTTCAGATTTTTAAAGTCTTCAGGATTTGTAGAGAAATCATCATTTGTTCTGCTGCAGTGCTGAAACTAAACTCAGAACTACTCTCTCTTCCTAATGCCAAGTTAATAAATATCTTTCCTGTATTCAGCAAAGAGTAATAAATAATAACAGCTGAATAAAGTGGTAGCTGTTGCCACTGTCTTCTAGACACATGGTGCATATTTCAGTAGCTTTAATTGAATACTCCCGTGTTTTTCTTTACTTAATGTAATTGTTGTTCTGTGTTCAATTTCACACTTGCAGAATTTGCTAGGAAGATTTTCTACCTTTTTCAATTGTTGCAAAGACCATCCTTAATCTGTAGCTATAGAAGAGATCCCCCTTCCTCTCAAAGCATACACTGAAAGAAGCAGCAGGCAAAGGCAGTTGAATATAGCGTTACATTTTTAATATTCCCCTTATTGGTTACCTAGTCCCCATTTCTTTTTCTCATGGTGACATTTTAAGTGGGTGACATTACATGAACAAGCAGTCAGCCTTTTCTTTTTCTGGATGCTTGAGTCTTTTGGCCAATTTTTATTGCTATGAACAATGACCTTAAGTTATTTAATTTTAAGACATTTGTGAAAATGGCAGATTAGTACTCCTGTGAGAAAGAAACTGCATAATGAATTAAATGGTTCATCAGTTATGTGTAGCATTACATAATGGTAATTATATAGCTGTGACCACTGAGCTCATGTGGGGCTCTGAACCAGCAGGACATCTTTTGCAATTCTGGGGATTATTGAAATAAATTTTGTTGCTTGTATTGATTATGAAATAAGATTTGGAAGAGTGATACTTTGTATTCCTTGTTCCATTGTATGACAGTTTGGACTTTTAACCTCTGTAATAATGAGAAGATTAATCCCTTGTCAACCATATAGGTGGGGAGTATTAATCACTCCTCATTATCTTCCCCCAGCTATGTGGAGTGGTCTTTTCACTCATTTAACAGAATCTTGGAATAACTTCAAAGGTCTAGATCCAGGCTACGTAACATGGATGGATCTCATGGAGAAGCATGGCTACCATGCACAGAAGTTTGGGAAGTTGGACTTTACTTCTGGACATCATTCAGTAAGGTAATTGATAGATTCTTCTGCTATGAAATAGATAGCATTGAACAAATCATGTAGTGATCTGCCATGTGGTTTCAGCCTCCAGTTGAAATGATAGTAGCTTAAATTTAAAAGAAATTGTGTTAGGTACCTAGCAGAGATTGGTCCTGAAACTTTATGGAGAAGCAAATATATCTCTTGCAGCTGTACTTTGGCTTTTACCTGTAGATGAGAGGTAATACAGAAGACTCTTTCAAATAAGTATCCCAGGCCCACTTTACAAATAAATAGTGTGTGAATCTGTGCCGAAATATGGAGAAGGGTCCACAGATAGACTGCTATTTCTAAGTATTATTTTGTAAATGTGAGAGGAGCCATTCTGATAAAAATGGATAATAAATAAGAAAGAAGATTCAGAAGCAGACATAAAAAGGCTGAATGTCTGAGTATAAAATAGATGTACAATTGTTATTGCTCAATTGAATAACAATTCTCCTTTATGCAGGAATTGGAAATAGATTGCAGCTGAAAGTAGAGGGGAAGTTCTTCAGGAATTCATAATGCTTTTTGCTTGGAGGAAAAGTGAAGAAAACATTTTCTGCTGAGTATGTGACTTGTGTATGTATTTTCAGTAACCGTGTGGAAGCTTGGACTAGGGATGTTAACTTCCTGCTCCGACAAGAAGGGAGACCCATGGTGAAACTTACACGCCATAGGAAGCAGTTTAGAGTGATGGAAACAGATTGGCGGACTACTGATAAAGCAGTAAATTGGATAAAGGAAGAAGCTGTTAACTTTACTCAACCGTTTATTCTTTACTTGGGACTAAATTTACCACACCCATATCCATCACCCTATGCGGGAGAAAATTTTGGATCCTCTACATTTTTAACATCTCCCTATTGGCTTGAAAAGGTATGTAAATATAAATTTAAGTTTAAAATATAAATTTATTAATAACTGTACTCACTACAAAGAGTATTTTATGCCTGATTTTTCAAGATAGACCCAGTTTTGGTATTTCGCTACGCAGTAAGAAAGTGCTTGAATGAGATTGATGAATTTCTGTCATCTTTTATCTAGTCAGAGTACCTTAACTGCACAATTTGCTGGGGTCCTTCCCACCATTGTGTATACATACTGCATTGATTGGGCCAAATATTACCATTTATTGACCATTGGCCAGTTCTTCTGCAGTGTAGCTCTATTTTGGTCAGGGAAGAAGCAGTCATTTAAAATCATAGAGGTAATCTCATTAAGAAATTTGATCACATAGATGAAGAAGTGAATTAAAAGTCCTGTTTATTTGGACTGTAGTACAGAACAGAGTATCAATATGGTATGTTTGTGAAACCCTGTGTTGTTAAGCAGATGGTCCCCTGTATTTTGCACAAGCTGTCATTTTTTTCAGGGCATGTGGCTTTTTTTCCTAGTTGTGAATTATGTGTCTTGGTTTAAGATGATTCAAATAGGTAGACACTCTAAAATGAGTTCCTTCCTTTATTTTCAGCCAATCCCTTTCCACCAATAAGGAACCAATACCAATAGATGAAAAGTGAAAAAACAACAGTTTACTAACAAGTGAAACAGCAACATGCAAAAAATAGCAGTGAATAATGACTAGATACAAACTTGCTGAAACTCAGGAGCTTCTTGGGAACAAAGAGACCCCAAACTGCTGGAGTGCTGCCCCCTTCTAATCTAACAGTCCCTCACTGCTGGTTACTTGCAGGGGGCAAAGGGAAAATGGCATCAGACTCTTTCCAAGGTGTCACCTGCCATGGGTGACCAGGCACTCCAAGAAACAAAGGGAATGGATGGAGCTTGGGAAGCTTGGAGCTTATGAAGGTGTAGTGGCACATGGGAAGTGCTGGCGCATGTGGGGTGGGAATGTGTGTGTGAAAAATGAGGTTCACTTTCCTATTTAAATATAAGTTTAATAAAAAGGCAATAGAAGACAGAAAAAAGGAAAGGTTTAAAGGCCAGGTGCTTGGCCTTCAGCCAAGAGCACACCTGTCACCTTTGGAGGTTACCTTTAAATACTTTCCATATTACATTAGCCTGTTGCATATTCATAGGCTGTTATGCATATTAATATTTTTTCTAAGAGCTGTTCGACTTGGGCCAACGTTTTTAGAGCCTGCATGTTTTTTGGCTGTGGTTTTATTATCACCTTTAGTTTGGGCCTTGGTCCATGCTTTCTTCAGATGGCATATCCTGATAGTGGGTATATCAATAGCAGGGTCCTTATCACATGTTCTCTGGATGTTACCCTAACCAAACATTTCAATCATAACTATATTGGCTACTATTACTACCATGTCTAAGTTTTTGTTGATAGCAGAAATAAAAGCAAAGTTATTTTAACATTATGCATAGCATAATGTATGCAGCATTCATCTTAATATTTGCAAAAAGCCAACTTTATAATATGTATGCATAATGTGTGGGGTCAGCACATGTTCACTGCTTCCTCTTGCACTCACTGGACTCTGTCGGTGTTAGTGCTGGTGCATTCTGATCTGCTGGTGTGCTGAAGAGGGGAGCAGGGGAAACTGGTCTCTGGGCACTGATGTGGAGTGGCCCAACCTGCAGGGGCCAGATCAAGCCTCTCTGGCTGTAGGGTTTGCAAAGATCACTGGGAATACAGTTTCTGTTTGCTAAATGCAGTTTTCATGACTTGCTACAGTTGCAAGTCCAGAAACCAGGCTGTATCAACTGCCTTGGAGGCAGTCTCCTTCTGCAGCAAAAGAGGAAGTCAGCTTGGGTTTCTTGACCTTTTAAGGGACTGGCACCTCCCAACTGCCCTGCTGTGGCAGTTCCAGCCATGCCTTGGATCTTAAAGACACAATCTTATGGCACAGATAGATATGGAATACAGTAACTTTTTGAGTTACCCGCTACATTAGTATAGACAAAAGACTGTGGCTTTGTGAATCCTTAAAACTACGCTGAAGTCCTGTAGAAGAGAATCATGGATGGAGAGGGGCACTTTTTGCTCTCTTATCTTAAGCAGCTAAAAAATACCATTTGCAAAGTCCAAAATGTAATTTTATGCAGCCAAGGACCTTGAGCAATAAGAGAATAACTGAAGCAGTACTATTTTATATTAATTACTTTTTTCTAGCAGTGTGTTTTCTATATGTGAGAAATGACCACTCACTTAAAAATTTTAGAAGGTTCATTAAACCTCAACAAATACAACAAAGGACTGAATAAGGAAAAAAAAAAAAAAAACACAAAAAGCAGCCTGGGAGCATGGAACTAAACCACCATGTGCTCACCCACAAAATGGCTGCTCCGCCTTTTATACCCCTGGGGTTGCATAAGGTAACCCTGGTCCCACCCAGAGCCTGCCAATCAACTCTTCTTCACCGCCCATTGGTGGAAACTGCTTTCTTGCAACTTGATTGGAGGGCAGGTGTTGCCGTGCCCTGCCTTGTTACTGCAAGCCTGCCCTCCCCCAAATCCCCTGACTAGCAAGGCCGTCCAGCATCAACAATACAAGGGGGAAGGGAAAGGGGACTCTGTGGAAAATTAATCACAATAACGTAACTTCTCTTAATATACACATAATATAATTCCTTCATTGCAAGAGCAGATCATCACATGACTCATCTATGACGTATAGATCCTAAGGAAACTTACATTTTGGTGTGTCTATTAGACTGTTACAAAGCCAGGTTTTACTTCTGTGTGCACTTGAAGGAAGAACTCTTGCTGATTTATCAACTTGTTTAGCTGTCAGGCTTTTCCGCCAAGTAACAAGTAAAAGTACAAGAGGAAATTGCCTAAAGTTCCCTTTTATTTGAGGGAATATTTACAAGTATGACAGCCAAGGCTACATGTGTGTGTCAAATTTCAAGACTCTAAAGCTAGTACTGTAGCAGACAATAGCTGTGACTATGTCTAGTTTGAATATACAGATAGATTGGCTTTTTAGTTTCATACTGATCTTACATTTCTTTTTAACTAAATGGATTGACATACGTAGAAATATGTAAAAAGTATTAGAAAATGGGATTAATATTGTCAGTTCTTTTTATCGAGATGCCAAGGCTTTTCATCTCTGTCCTGGAGGATTTCCCAGACTATGTGATTTTCCATGTTGTTCTCTAGTCCCACGTAACACCCAATCTTTTAGATCCATGGGTTTGTTAGTCTACAGTTATGAAGGTTCTATGCCAATATTGTGTACCTACTCTAGAAGAGTGTTCTGTGATACCTCTCTTAAAAATATACAGCAGTTAACGAAGCACATATTTGTGGCTCCTAGCCTTAGTTACTAGTTGATTTTCATAGGTTTTTGAAAAACAATTTGCCTGTGGAAGCTGTGGGGAAGTATGGAGGAGGTAAAACTGCATGGTATAACAAATAAGTAGCTAGTGTTTCCTGGGCCACAAATTGAGAACTGTGAATTTTGCTATAATTTTTTTTACTATTAAATCTGTGTTAAAAATCTTGTTTAATCAATTTTCCAAAGTAATGTTAATTTCCTCTTATTTTTTAGGTAAATTATGAAGCTATTAAAATGCCCAAGTGGTCTTCTCTTTCAGAGATGCATCCAGTAGATTATTACTCATCATACACCAAGAATTGCACAGGAGAGTTTACAAAGGAAGAAGTGAGAAATATTAGAGCATTTTATTATGCTATGTGTGCAGAGACAGATGCAATGCTGGGTAGGTAATGTCTTATTACACATATGTTTTCTAGTTCTGATTTTTTTTAATGAAAATTCTGATGGGGCTGATCTTTGGGGAAAAAAGATAGAAAACAAAACACCACAATTCACATCTGGGAGTAAATTGTGGAAGTTGCTTATTCAGTCTATATGATAAATGACAGGTAGCCTTTTAGGTGAATTGAGAGCACTGAAAAGTAATCACAGCCAGCAGTCAGAAGCTCTGCAGAAAACCAGTGACTGTAGCAAAATATTGCGTAACCCATTGCACTGGTTTAAAACCCTGTGGGAAAATTACCCCACAGAAGCTGCCCCTCCTCCCCCATCCTCTTTTGACAACACTAGGAGAGATCACAAGTGGGAACAAGAATTTTACTGAAAAACTTGAAATAAACACAACAGTATCAATAAAAAAGGACAAAGAGAGAGTGCTCTACCCAAAAGAAGGGTGTTACCAATAAAAAAGCAAAACCATTCCCTAAGAGAGTACCCGGTGTGGTTTTCCCAGACAAAGGCAAGATGGCACCTGTCCTCTCCACCACCTCCACACTGAACTACGCGACTCAGGAAAACAAAAGCAATGAGGCAAAAAAGTTTCTGCAGTTTGTTGTCCTTCCCGAAGCCTGGATACAATCACAAACAGGGACAAAACAAAGCCTGGAGAGCTAATTAATCCAAATAAAGGCTCCTGCTGATGAAAGTGCTGGCCCTAACAGTGGCAGCAGAAGCAGTAGTGGCAGAGGTGGTGGCAGCAGTTTGCCTCATCTTCCCTCTGCTTCAGCAATAGTTACAGCTTGTCAGGGTTTCAGAAACAGTTACAGTCACTCATGACTTCAGCAACAGTTAAGGGAACAGTTTACACCTTTCCACCATTGAGGTAAGACGGAATCAACTGCAACACCCCTTGATGTTTTCTGCTGAAAACCGTGCCTCCTTCATGACATAGGTGGTATGTTATTAAACAGTGTTGGAAACTCCTTCTTTTCCTCTGTACCCAGGACACCCATGTACAAGAGAAACTAAATCTCTTTGGTTAAATGCTAACTGAAATAATGGAAACATTTTTGTGAAGGAGACAGACTGTAAAAGCTGAGCTGGAAGAAAATATAAATCTTAGGGCATAAGTGGTTTTCCTGAGAGATTGATTTCAAGTGTGTAGACTGGATAACAGCTGTTATACATTGACTGAACTTTGGAGTGTCCGTTAGAAGCGTATTATTGAAAGTTATGACAAAATAATTAATTGTATTCAGAACTCTTCAGTTTGCAGGAAGGTCTACAGATATAAAATTTACAATGTAAATTGGTCTTAATTTACAGCATTTTATTTTTTGATTTGAAAAGTGACCATGAATGAACAAGAATTTGTTTGCATACTAATATGAAATTCGTGATCAAAGAAGCTAATCTTTTAGACATATGTCATAAATCAGGACAGCGTATTGAATTGGTAAAGTGAATTAACAGACACAGAATTGCTCTTCCTCATTTTATGAATGAAAAGAGATCAATGCAAGACTTACAGCTTTAGGAAATGAAGGGATTGCAAAGTAGCTGCACTGCAGTTGTAATTTTATATCATCTTTTAACTAGGATGTTTAGGGATGAATCATCTTAAAGTTTTAATATTTAAGATGCCTAAGTGCTTTGCTTAACTACCAACTTTGTTGATCTTGGCCTTGATTGATCTTTGTTGCACAAATCATACAAAAAGAGAGGAGAACATGTTAATGTCTTCATTGCACAAATGTATGTGAAACAAGAGAAGAGTTTCCTCCACTGACTAGGAGGATTCCTTGAAATCTGCATGCTGCTTTTCAGGTACAGACCTTGGAAAAAGTACTTTGAATATATCCTTTTCATTCTTTTTGTTGTTGCAGGTGAGATTATTTCAGCTCTGCAAGATACTGGGCTTCTTGGAAAAACAATCGTTATATTCACTGCAGATCATGGAGAACTTGCTATGGAACACCGTCAGTTCTATAAAATGAGCATGTATGAGGGAAGTTCCCATGTTCCCCTTTTAGTTATGGGGCCAGGTGTAAGACAACAGCAGCAAATACCAAATGTAGTATCTCTTGTGGATATATATCCTACTATGCTTGGTGAGTTAAGTAATTTCAGGTGACATTTTTTCCCCGTTACCATTATTACTTTGCATTTCTGTCATAGTCAGAATATAGCCTCCACTTTGAGGCAATATAGTAACACAACAGGAGATAATTTATCTGTGGATCATATATGTGGACGTAATAGAAAAAGTTAAAAATTAATGAAAAACTAAAATAAAGAAACTGGTGATCTTCCTTATTACTGTTACTGTTGTCCACATAATTACATTGACTGATTATATCTAGGATTGTTTGTTACTAAAAAAAAGGGAATAAAACCCATTTTGGATATGAATAAACCTTGCTAGCCTTCATACCCAACAGTTTACTATAGAAATTGCAGTGTAAGTACTTCCAGAGATGGGATTAAACCTGAAAGGAGGACAGGTTCATTAACTTAGCAAAGGAATATCTTTTATGAAGGGTCATTTGAAAGAAGTGTGATGCGGGCTTTGTATAGGAAATGTACAAATGATCTGGGCAAGCATAGGAAGATGTGATAATGGATATCCATTCTTACCTTAGGAGGTACAAAAATACTCAGTATTGGACAGAGAATCAAATAAAAAGAACTAAAATTACTTAGATGGAAATCACTTTTAAGAGGGAGTTTTTGAACAGTTATCTGTCATAAATCATGCAAAAGACAATTCTGATTGGAATTAAACATCAGGTAAAGTTATCTTTTGAGACTTTATCTGTGCTCTTTTAAGCTTCTAATCAGAAAAAATGTTCTTTTCAAATCAGTCTGGAAGGCTTCCTCTCTAAGAGGTGTCACATGTACGCTCCAGTTGCCTGGAGAACATGAGTGAATAAAAATGTACTTCTAGCAGTAAATGTCAGTGAAAAATCCACTTCTGTGTTGTTTTAAGTTGATTTTCTAAAAACTAAACAAAATTTATTGATCTGTTTGTGTCTTCTCAAAACTTTTGAACCAGTTATCCAGTTAAAAATAGGATATAAAATCTGAGTGGCTTTCTCTTCCAAATTTTGACATCAAATTGTTATGTATATGTATGTACCTGTACTAGACAGGGGTCTTATACAAGTTATGGTATCCTATGTGAAGAGTTAAAAATCTCTTCTTTTATTTCTTTGTCCCTTTTCCCCAAGTGACATAATTGGAAATATGGTTTAACATCCTTCCATCTTTTCCTCATGGAGGTTTTTCATTTGGGCTTTTTTTCCCCAGAAATTTGTGTGCATAATCCATTCCTTGTGTTCTGGCAGTTCCCCTTCTCTACAGGACAGGTGTATGATGAAAATGAAAACTTGAAGAGCCATCTCTATCATGTATTATATTCTCAGTCTGCATGCTGCTGCTGACTAGTGAGGAAACAGATTTCAAGTCTATTTTTGTGACAAATTTAATTGCTTTGCTTTGTGTTGTCTCAGGAAAATAATCTCTCTTGAGATGCCATCCAAATGCTTTGCTCAAGACTGGCTACTGCACTGGCTTTGAGAATAAGTGCAAATGTTTTGATTCCAGCAGAATCTGTATGATACGAATGTACAGTCGAAAGTGCTACAGCTCTTCCATTTTGTAACAGGATGTAGCATAATCTCCAGGCAGCACTAGTTTTGTTGTTCTGTATGGAAGTAATTTTGGCTCTCTGTTGTAAAAGCAGGAGCTGCTGAAAGTGGCTGTAACATTTTTTGCACACAGAGAATCCAGTTACTGCAAGTGGTGTTGGTTTAGGATGACAGAAGAGCCCATATCCCTTTTTCATTTGTTGGAATGTAGTATGTATTTGCTCAATTTGTTTTGCCCGTGCATGCCCAGGAGCTGCTTGCTGGGTTTACATGTTACGGGTCTTCCTAGTACTTAGCTAGATGCTGGCTGGACAGAGGACAAAAAGGAAGACATGTGCTGATGAAGGAAAGCGTCTCCTATGAGCAATTTATATGCACAGAGTATCACCACCCAACACAGAACAGATTAAATACTACTGTGTGCAGTGTGAAATGGAAATTTTTGAATTTTGAATTACTACAGACAATGTACAGTGGGGTGATTAAAAATAGCAGTACTGTCATACATGGTTTTTAGGATATGCTTGGGATTCTCAGCTATGTTTTTAGAATTTTTCTGAAAACCTTTGCAGCCTCTCAACCTGATTTTTGAGAGCTAGAGAAACTTGTGGTATAAGTGGGTGCAGAGGACCTTAGGGATATTAAGTATCTTCTAGTGGCTATGAAGTCATCCAGTGTTTTCTGTACATGTGTTATGTTGATACCACCTTAAATATCATCTTTATCTCCAGTCCTGCCGGAGAAACAAGGAACTCTAAGTGTCCCCACAAGTTATAGGTGATAATAATGGCTACCTTTTATAAAGTATTTCATTATTCACTAATGAAGAATGCTACAGTTGAGCTTAGCACAATTATTGTTCAAGAAATAAATGGTTACAATATGTTGGATGTGGAGCTGTCAGGGTCCTTTCATGCTGTGCTATTCTTTTTCTCCTGCCTGATGAAGTCACAGCAGAAGAGAAGTGTTTGCAACCATGATTAAGGAGTAGAACAGCACTATCCAGCAATGAAGACTGTTACGTTTTTCACAAACTTCGGTTAAAGGTTGAGTTATACATAGGTGATACTTTGATCAAGATGGTGGGCAGCTTGCCTTGGGGAGTTCCTTAAGGTCTTTTTATTGAAAGCACATTTTATTGTCAACATTCAGACTCAGGTTGCATTGTGTTAGGCTTTTTAAGTCATGAGAGCTGCAGTAGCATTTTGATTTTGTGTACCTTTCCTTAGATATAGCCAGAATTCCTGTCCCACAGAACCTCAGTGGATATTCTCTTCTACCACTGCTACATGAAAAGGCTGAGAGTGAAGCATCACCCAGAGGACCTCGGCCCTCATGGGTACTGAGTGAGTTCCACGGGTGCAATGTGAATTCTTCTGTGTATATGCTGAGAACTGGCAGGTGGAAATACATCACATACTCAGATGGCTCTTCAGTACTGCCCCAACTCTTTGGTATGCTACTTTTTTGTCTTGACTTCCTTATTAATTTACTTTATTGCAAATTGAATCTTAACAGAGTTTTTGTTTGTTACAGACCTTACTGCTGATCCAGATGAGCTTGCAAATGTTGCTGTAAAATTCCCAGTAACTGTACATTCCTTGGACAAGATACTTCGTTCTATAGTAAACTATCCAAAGGTTTCTTCTTCTGTTCAGGAGTATAACAAACAACAGTTTATCAATTGGAAACAAAGTTTGGGTCACAATTACTCAAGTGTTATTGCAAATCTTAGATGGCATCAAGACTGGTTAAAGGACCGAAGAAAGTATGAGAATGCAATTGACAAGTGGCTTGGTAATTAGATACAGACAACCTGAATTTCATTTGAATGAGGATTATATTAATATTATGTATTTGTAATATTATGCTGTATTTCAAGTGTTAGAATTATTTTCTTATATAACCTATTGAAAGTAAAGATTCCAGAACTATTACTGCTCTGTGTCAGAAAGCCAAGAGCATTTTATATAACTAGCCAGCACAACAAAACTGGAGTTTTAAATGTTATTGTTCTGTAAGTGTAAGTAAGTGCATACAGAAAGGATAGTATGCAAATACTAATTGTGTGTATAGCTGATTGCAAAAGTACAGGGTATTAGGCATTTGAACTCAACAGGAACTTCTATTTATAAGAAAAAGCAAGGTTTATAAAATTCTGTGAAGTACCAGTTACAGTGAAATTTGCTGTGTGTATTTTAAGTCTAGATTGAATACACAATCATCCACTTTAGAGAATCTATAGCAGTTAAAATATAATCAAAAAGTAGGTAACTAGTACAGGTTGGAACACAGAATTGGTTTACGCAAGTACATAACTATATCAGCACTCCTGTGTTACATGTGATTAACTCCCCATGTTTTCAAGGTCTGCCTGCTAATCTCTTGCTTCTGGATCTGGTACTTACCACTCCCTGCTGTTTAAAATTCCATAATATGCAAAGACTCCTAACTGAACATATGTACAAATGAAGAAAAATCTGATCTATGGTTATCATCATAAATTTAAAAAAGCCACAAAAAACACAAAAAAAAACCCACAAAAAAAACCCCAAACCAAGAAAACCCACCCTTCTTGCCAAACCTATGAGTAGATCAGTTCTCTGAAAAATGATAGTGTGATTTGCATAACATAAAATAAAACCTGCTTGAATGCAGTTAGATTCTGCATGTATATGCATTAATGCACATCAGTGAGTGGAGAACTGAAACCTAAAATGTACACAGAGGAGACACAATTGAAGTTTGCAGGAAGAGTTAACAGAAAAATACTATTTCCCATTTTTCCAGTGACCTGACAAAAAAAAGTAGTTTTGGAAGCAGGTATGATTTAGGATACAACTCTTCCACTAAGGGAATGTGTAATTACAGCAACGCTTAGGTTTGCTTGATCACCATCGTTGCTGCTATAATACCAGCTCAGAATGACATTATACTTCATACATAAACGTTTTCCGGACTCTTTTATTACCTGCTCAGTAGTAGCAATAAGCCAGTAAAAATACACATAAAAATGAGACGTATTTTCTGATGGCTGCACACTCATTTCATATGCAACTTACCACACAGAGTTAAAAAATCTTGAAACCCAGTAGCATATGCCATTATAATTCTTATTAAAATGAGTTCAGGTACGGTTGAAATTACTTAAACAAAATAAATGGGCTGCACAATTAAATGAAGTATTTATATCCATATGAAAGTTTGTTCAAGAGAAAAAAGAATAAAGAAATTTCCTCACTTTCCAGAGGTCTAAAATAAAATTATGGTGAATTGGATATGTTTTGTGTGTGTGCTTTTTAGTCAGTTCTGTGAACAGTGCTTTCTTTGAAGAGATGAGCTTTTAAGACTCACTAATATTGTTTCCAAAAGTGCCATTTGTGATACTCTCTGAAATGGAAGAACTAATAGGGAAAAAACCTTGCAACCACATCTTCTCCCACAGATAGTCCAGAGAAGCCCAATGCATGGGGATGGGCTTCTTGAAAATTCAGGAAACCCCAGGAATATGCCAGCTCACAGAGCAGAGCTTGTTGTTCAGGAGACCGCATAAAAATGTTCTTCTGCTGGGTCACATGGCTTGCAGTCTGATATGGAATATGTATCCTCCACACAAAGTAGAAAGATGAAAGAGAAATTATTAAAACAGAGGGCTGCACTTGCTAGTGTGGTATTTAGAAAAGTTTCAATATCTGTTGCTCTTGAGGAATAATTAGAAAGATTTGTGTTTTCCTGGAGACTAGAACTTTATAAATGTTTGTGACAATGAAAATCCGAGCTGGGAAATGGTGATGATAGGTAACAAAGATTAGAATAGATTTAAAAAATAATTGGATGCCTGTAATTGGGCCAGAAATAGTGTAAGGTACTTAGATGGATAGAAGACAAAATAATTCAGAAAAGCAGAATTTCCTTTGTGCGCTGTTGTGTTTTCTGTAATTTTTTTACTGCCTTCCTTAGTTCTACCAGTGTTCCATGAAGTTTCTTTGGAAGCATGACTAGAATTACTTCCTTGTGTTTTTATTTTCTTGGTCACCTTATAGACTCTTAGCAGGGATTCTAGTTGTAAACACTGTAAAGGGATACAGTGTAACACTGTAAAGGGTTCCTAAATTTGTGTCTCCTTGAGTACTATTTTCAAACTTAACAATTTCAAAAATGCTGATTGTGATTTTCTTTTACAGGAGATGTTGATGCTCTTCTGGGCATCCATTACAGGTGTTGATATTTTACTAGCTGGATTGGGGTGGATAGGCACCCTTCCCCAACAAATCTAGTTTAAAGTCCTCTTCAGGAGTCTGGCAAGTCTCTGACTAAAGATGCTTTTTCCCTGCTTTGTCAGATGGGCCCCATTGCCCTGTGGAAACCAGGGCATGGCAAACAGGCTGCGTAACCAAAGGCCTGACTGTGGCACCATTTGTTTGAATCATTTGTTGCCCCTGCCAGGTTCATCTGACCATTTCATAGTAATATAATTTCATAACCTGTGAGCCCATAAAGAAAATGCACATTGTTACATCTATCATTGTAGTTTCAGATTGTTCAGGCATAGCTAGGAATAAGCCTTTGAAATGTGAAGAAGTGTGTCAAAGCACATCCTCACAGTTATGTTAGGAGCCATTAGCAATAAGAATAACGCATATTGTTAAACAAGTTTAGAAAACCAGGATAGCAGTATCATCTTTCAAACTGATTTTTCACTTTTCTTTTCCTCTTCTGTTTTTTAGATTTTAAAGTGAAAGATAACATGTATCTTTCTGAAATACCTTGCTGTCAAATGTTGCTTTATAGCTTTTGATAAACATAGGTACTTGTTTCAGCTTTTGTGAAGTCACATTACCTTTAATTCCTTTCTGTTACTGAAGGTGCAATGGTTAAAATTAAAATTGGAGCACTAAAACTCCACATAAAACATACAGATGGAACTTTAGTCTTACAGATGGAACTATCCTGAGGTCTTTAGACATACGTAATATTGAAAATTTCACTGAGGCATTGAGACATGAAAACCTGGTATTTTTACACAATTCCTTGTAAACACTAAATCTATATATATAACCTTACTGATTTTAGAGCGGATCCTTACTGGAAACCTAGAGAAACTCTGAGATTTAATGAAATGTAATGAATAACAACATATATAACATGGTAGAAGAATTTATTCTTCACAACAAACAGCCATACTTTTCTTTAGAATTATAAATTTTTATTTCTGTAATAGTAATAAAAATTACCAGAAAAGTGCAGATATCCCCTTTGCCATTGTCTGAGCATCCTGAGCCATTTACAACATTTTCACCACCTGCTTACGGTGTCAGATGGATGTGTGTGTACATCATGCTTAGAGACAATATTGCTCTTCATTGTAAACCGAGAAATTCATCTGTAAAACGCGAGATTTTTTTTGAGAAACACTTCAGAAGAGATTGATCAGAGGCTGATATATAAAATATTTTTGTTCTATTTCATACAAACTGTGAAACATAGTTAGGAGAAGTAGTCACAATCCTAAGTCTTAAAATACTATGTCATAGATACACGATTTCACAGGAAAGTACACTGTGAAGATTATGAAGTGGAAGGTGTTTGCTTCAGGAACACCAGGTGATTATGAAGAAAATCTAAGTAAATTCCTCCACGTTGCCTACTCTATTATGAACTGCTGAGTAACTCTAATCACAAATTAGTGAACTACTGGCACCCTCTCCCTGTGGCATTCATCAAGTGTATACACCCATTTTGCATATCACATTTTTACAGTGATTGGCAGGGTTCTCCAAAAGCGTTTGAAGAAAAGTTTGTGTTAGTTACACAAATACATTTTGGGAAAGGATTATTCTCCACACAAATGCATAGAAACTTGGTCTCTTAACCAGATTATATCTGGAGTGCTACTTTAAAGCCTAGAAAAGATTCATTTAGAAAAAAAAGTTTCTAGAAATTATTCTTCTTTCACAATAACTAATAGCAAAAACTTTGGAGGTCAGGATGCTATCAAGTAACTAAACGTATTAACTAAATAGCTATAATTTCATAGAAAAACCAGTAGAGTAGGACTAATTTACTACTAGTGAATTAGTAAGAAGTTATCTAAATGAGTAACTTTCATCATCATATTCTAGTTCATCTTCATCATCCTCCAAAAGTCCATACTTAAATTTGTGATAAATTGTGCCATCCTTGCCCATGTATACAATGTCATCTTCGTCATCATCATCTTCATAATCTCTATCTCTGTATTCAATCACTTGATCCTCCTGGTAACTAGGGTTCTTGTGGTAGTTGCTCACAGAGGAAGGAAAGGTTTTGGAATGATTTGTCAGCTTCTCATACCGTCCTTTATTGACGGGCTGGGTTTTGGTTCGTGCCTTTCTCCAGATGAATACAATGGCTCCGATGACAAGCAGAAGCAAAATGCAGATGATAACAAAGAAAGTAGTTTTGCTTCTTTGCTTGGGGGGTAGAATTTTCTGTAATACGCAGTCATCTACAACAGCAATTAAAAACAAAACAATAACAAAAAAAGGATGAAATGAGCTTGCATTTGTATGTGTGTATGTGTGTGTGTGTATCTTAAAAATCTGGTACAGTGTGTCTGGTACAGTAATAGCAGTCAACAAAATACCTAGCTTTTCTGGTACCACAATGGTGTTTTTGTTGTTCTTATGCTGTAAGGATGTCAATAAGGTTGTTGGGATATCTATTTTTCATTATTTGATTCGAAATAATGAAAAATAAGAATAAAAGCTAGGAGGCACACAAATGCAATGATTCAGATGTATGTTCATTGAAGGAAGCTAATTCATAAACCAGTCAGTTTATGAAATGCCTGGCCATTTAGCATAGTAGTTGTGAGTGCGAGAAGTAGCCATCTCCAGAACCAGACATAATGGTTGTTGCTGGAGTAAAACCTTCCCTTTTTGGATGAAGCAGTAGAAATACACTGTTTACCAATAGCAAATTTTCTCTCTAGTCCAGTTTTCAGGCAGCATAACGTCAGCATAATCAACCATAGAACACTTAGCACAATTCCTGCCGTTCAGCATGGTCCTACCTTGTGTTTCACTGCAGTCACAGCACTCTGGGGTTTCTGCTGGGCTGGTGTAGCTGCAGCAGGGCAGGCAACGGCTTTCCTCCAGGAGGAGCTGCATGCTGGCTGGACAGACTGTGCAGTTGAGAGGACCAGGTCCCTTGCACTCAGTGCATGAGCTGTCACATCTCTCACACTTGGGTTCGTTCTCCTTCAAACACAGAACACAAGAAATGCACCTCTAATTTTGTGTGATTTTGACCTGACCTGGCAGTTCTGTCCTGTCATTCACCGTCGTGGTTGTCATCTCTGGGCACAGTGAGTGTCAATGTGAAAATACAATAGCAAATTCAAAATTTCCTATTTTATGATTTCTCAGTGATCTGCTTGTAGGATGTAAAGTGTTGTAAGAGCTTAGAGATCTCACCTAGCTAGGCAGGATGTTAAAATTTACTCATGCTTTTAAGCTTTTTGGGTCAGAAAAGTAACTGACATGGAAGAAGCAATATGAAATATTCTGGGAAAAAATTAGTATGGATTTTCTCTCTACATAGGGAAGAAGTGGAAGTAAGGAATAAAGGTAGTTGGAATTTTTTTAGCAAAACAGATTTCTCTTAGATTGTGTTGCTTTATTTCCTGCAGAAACAACTTAGATTCAAATATTCTTCCTAAAGTCTGGGCTTACGGGAATCTCTGTGTACAGAGACTACCAGAGGTCACTGTGATCACACCTGCCTTGCAGAATGCTCTGAAATCTGTTGTTTAGTGTTTCCAACCTTCACAGTTCCTGGCCATGGGACATGTTCACTGTGAAGATCTGGAAACTCTAATAAACTTTCATCAAACTTGCAGTTAAGATTGCAAGGCTGTTTATCCTGGATGGAAAAACCTGTGCAAGATTGCAGGATCATAGCTGTTCATAATTTCTTAGAGTCAAAGCTTTTGCAAAGACCTGCAGACCTGTGTGGTCCTCAGCCTCAAATAAGGCCATTTTCTCAGATTCAATGCTATGAAGTGTGAATGTCAGGAAGATATTCCAGGAGAGAGACTTCAGGGTTTGTAGCATCCCAGGCAAGCCTTGCTGCTATATTCTTGACTAAACATCTTTAGAAGGCAATTGGTGTGAAAATCTGGAAGGTGGAGTGCCCTGGTCCTGATAACTAAATATACAGCTCTGTTAACTTCAGCCTATCCTTCTACTAGAGCTTTCTGCCAGCAAGGCTGTCAATCAAAAATGCAGAAGGATTTCGTACAGAAAAGGCATCAGAAATCCCAGAGGAAACCTCAGTTAAACTGGAAGAAAAAAACCCACTGTATCATTAGTAGAACTTATTTGTTCATATAATTTTGATATCTTTATTGATTTATTGTAAGGTAACCCCAGAAAGAGAAACAAGGCTTCCCCTGCCATAAGAGGAAAAATGTAAGCATACTTAAAGATAGGCACCATTAAAAACTCAGAGAAGAACAATATGTTGTTTATATTGTGTACAAAAAACCTTCAAATAGGTACCTTTTGTCCTGGTATCTCCTGGACTTTGTATTCACCTACAAAACAGTCTGAGTTGCACATTCCATTTAATAAACTGTAGCTCCATACACAAGATGTGCAGCTGAATGCTCCCTTTCCTAGACAGGCAAACAAAATTACAATGTTACAACAGGAAATGTCAGCTAACTTCCTTTAAAAATTATACTTACCACTGCTATGAAGCAAAAGGGTGTTTGTCAGTGGCAACAATCATTAATAAGGGGTTCCACATGAAGAGGTTGGTATTGGAAAAAGCTTCTGCCCAGTCCTCTGGGGCTTTATGTGCAAACAAAATTTATTTATTATGTGTTTTGATTTAATGAAAAGATGATTTTGTAATCAGTTGAACTTCTGACATATTCAGGAAAATAAATTATGTTAGAGCACTAAAGTAAAATTGTGGAGAACCTTTGCCAAATGCTGTCCTTTATGAAATCCATACTTATTTGCCCTGTTAACTATTTTCAAACAACTATGAATTAAGAGATGTTTATGTTTGAATGGAAAAAGAAATTATTTAGTTGCATAAGAAAAAACATTCATTAGGTACAGCCAGAGAACCATGTGCACCTTGTGTGTTAGAGACTCTTTTTAAAGACAAATGCTTCATGCAGTATTTCTGTGAAACACTGAGGTGATGGGTTTGTCTCAAGTGTCAAGATGCCCCCTTCCATTTCCTTGAACCTAGACATTTTCTGCCATTGTCTGAAAGGAAAAGGAACTGACATTAGCAGAAGTTAAACTGCTGAAGTTAGTAACCGTCTATAACATAGAGAACTTCCTATACTACTGTGTATAAAAATTATTATAAAAAATTCTGTCCCATAGTATTTATGCCAAATAACATGAAAAGCAGAAGAGGTATTCTGTAGATTAAAATGCCTATCTTTTTTGTTGCAAATCCAAACTTTTGATTGCTTTTGATTTCTGTTCACCTTTCAACATAAAGTTATGCTTTATGGGTCTTTACTCTTGCCATTGTAGGCTGTAGAGATGTGTAGTTCAATTAAGTTCCTTGGCTTTCATGGAATAGCTGACAGTAGGTCAAAGAGTGAGGTATTTTTCAGTCATTCTTAATATTCATGTGAAAAATGGGGTCCATCTCTGTAAACAAGAGAGCCCATTTTTTTATGATGAGCATTTTTTGTGAGAGGCCTGGCTGATGGAAAATTCATTACTGTTGTCAATTTTTTCTATTCACTGACTTGGCAACATGTGACTTGGTCTTAGCCCTCCCCATTAAGCAGCTGTCTTTCTGTTTGTGCTCTGTGCTGGAAGCAGTTCTGGAGAAAGCTTGACAGGAATTCATACTCTTGCTTTCACTTCAATTATCAATGCAATATATCAATGGAACAGTGAGTGCAGCAAGTCACCAAGTGCCAGGATAAGTTTCAGCAGCCCCCTGGAGAGGTCTGCATCATCCACTGTGGCTAAAGTCATGGACAGATTGGTAGCACTGTATGTGGTTAGCATCTTTGTGATGTGTTTTCAGATCTTGGGGCCAAGATCCGAGTTTCAATGACCCTTTTTTTTTTGCTCAAAGCAGAACATATACTTTTACCTTCACAAGTTAAACAGGAAGAATGGCATCTCTCACAGACGTTGTTGTCCTTGTTTTCATAGTAGTACTGAGGACAAGAGCTAACACATTCATTCCTGGAGTGCAACAGGTAGGAATGTTCATTACAGGAAAGACAGTCTGTGGGTTGAGGCCCCATACATTCCTTACAACTCTTGTGGCATCTCTCACATGATCCAGTGGAATTTTGTGCAAAATACCTGAAATACATCAGATAGGTATAGCTTTGCATAAAGTCCAGCAGTGACAGAAAACCAACATTTGTTTAATCCTTAGCTTTTTACCATGATTACGTCCGTTTATGTAAATGAATGTAAATTACATCCATTTATGTACATGAATGTAAAGTACCTTTTCAAAATGAGCGCAGGTATTTGTAATCTCAGTGAAAATAGAATTAATTTCATTCCCTTTGGCCATTGGAATTCAGCTACAAAGCACAACTCTGTATAGTGTTTACAGCAAAAATTTCTAATATCTGAGTTGAATTGAGATATAAAGTTTTGAAGTAGGGAGGATTTGTGTGATTTTGTTGAGATATGGTCATTAGAGTTCCAGTTTAATGGGATTGACAGCCAGTGTGATCATTGAACTGTAGTTGAAATTAAATGGACCTGAAAGGTTCACTTTCTAAATTTGAATTTCCCAAAAGAACAGTGAATTCACATTTTGAACTTAAATGCATTAATTATAAAGTTTCTCTCTAGAATTATAAACCCTCAGTTCAAAGTTGTTTTCATGGTTGTTTTTGTTATTACCCACTATAAGCAGTAACTCAACGCAAAAAAAAAAAATATAACCTTGTCCAATCTTCATATTAAGTGGAGGCCACACTGGTGGTTGGACACTCTTCTGTCTGTGCTCAGGCTGACTGGTGTATAACTTAGTACACTTGTTCTGGTTCACACTGTATAGAGGTAGCCAAGAGCATCCTGTGAGTGCAAGCATGTCCACACCACATCTAAGCAGTTCTCACCTGGGCACCAATTTTGGAATTTTCTACTGTGAAGGGAGGCTTTTCACCACTAGTGTACTGTGAAAATACAAGAAATATTCTCCTGGAAACAAAACTCAGTTCTGTTTCACGCTGATGTGGAATGCTGCTGTGATCTAATTTCTCAAAGCTCTCTGTGATGCAGATCTTAGCAAAAGGTCTTGGGCCTTACCCTGCTGGACATTGGGTTACACATCCTTTTCCTTGTCTGTACCAACCCCGTTTGCAGGAAAGGCACTGTGAGCTGTGTTTTCCAGTGCAAGTGTCACAGGTGCTGTGGCATGCTGAACATTGCCCCTCCGTGCTGTCAGCATAATGTCCATCCGGGCATGTGTCGACACAAGTTCTGTCTGCAGAGACAACAATGCAAAGTAACACAGCATATTCAGTATTTACTACTATAAAACATCTCATGCAGTTGTAATAGAGCAAACTCTCTATCAGCAGGAGGTGCTGATAGATAACATGTCAGAACAAGAAAACCCAATGTTGGGGTACAGTAATTATTTTTTGATTCTTCACAATTCATTAGTCCTCATGCCTGTGTTTTATGCATATTAGCAAGCTCCTCAGGACAGGCAAGTTTTTGTTTTTGTGAAAAATAAAGTAGGAAAATAATGAACAGCAGGTGTGATTCCCTTAGAATAAACAAAAGCACTAAGGCAAGTTTTTATCTGCATTGATGTTTTCCCTAGATTTCACTCTAAGCATCAATCTGATTTCATTCTGTGTAGATGGTGAACCTGATGGTTAATTTGAGATTTAATGACATTTGATTACTGATCTTTACCCTTGTCTGCGTCTTCTACTTTATATCATGGAATTAAATGTCTTTAATGCTGCAAAGCCAGGTAAGCCCAACTTTTTTCAGTGAAATTTCAGTCATTTAATAAGAATACCAAATGAGAAATTAGTAGTATTGTAATTAGCTGCAAGTGCATTAAAGGTAATAAAGTAGTAAAATATGTGTTGCTTGTGCTTATTATATATTTGTCTTGGTAATTTTGCTGCTTGGATTGCAGTTGGGCAAAGAAAGACACTTTCAAGTTTGGGGTTTTTTGCATTTTTATCTCAGTTCCAGTACGTTTATCTGCATTTGTCTATCAACTTTACCAGTTGTAATGATGCAAAACAGCTGAGTGTGTTGTCAAAGCTGACTGATGCAAGGCCTCAGAAATATAGAAATGTAACCTCTGCATTAGAATTAGACTCAAAAAACTTTGAATTTACACTATTTTTTAGATCTTACCTTCATGAAGGATTATTTAATTTTTTTTTTTCCCAATGATTTTCTAAATTTTTTGTTTGTTTTTAGAAGAGTATGCAGGGAAGAAATGTTTTGGTGTGGGCTTTTTATCATTTTCTCCTATTTGTTTCTGCAACTTTATAGTCTCAAACCTACTCTTTGCTCCAGAGTCAGGAAATTTTGCACCTTAGCCACCCACTAGATGATGACTTAGTGATCCCTTTCAACAGATGTTTAAGTATTCCTTTGCTCATCAGATTGCTGCAGGGATTAAACACGCCAACATGAAAATACGCATCTTTTATGGATACATTAACAGCAGCAGCAACAACAAACCTAATGCTAGCCCTCTTTTAAAGTCCTGGTAGGAAACAATAGGAAGAGTATACATATCAAATAAATGAAACATATGAGTGTTTCGTTCAGTCATGGTGTTTGTTGCTATTTAGAAATCCTGCATTAGCCCCAGTGAGTAGCAAGCCCTGCCTCACAGAGTTTCCACATAGCCCTGCTGAAAAAATTATCTCTGCACAATTTAACTACTTGGTCATGTCCTCCTTACTTTATTTAGATTGATTGATGGAGCCCAAATGCTTTGCAAATGTGATGAAAGCTTGTCTACTCCATGCTTTCAGTGTAGAATGAAATCTAGAGGCAGGAGAGAGACACTTACTGAGAAGGTATTGGTTATTTACACAGCTAAGACACTGGTGCTCAGTGGGTCCTGAGCAGCGGAAGCATTTCTTGTGGCAAGATTTGCAGGTCCGAATTTCCTCAATGTAGTATTCAGTGGGAGAGCAGTATCCAGGTAACACACATTGCCCATCATGGTTCAATATCCATCCATTTCTGCAAGTTAGGCAGGCAGTGGAAGAAGAACAAGTCTGGCATGTCCTGTTGCATGCTGAAAAGGACAAACAGTAGGAATTTCACCATTTCTGGATTTATTTTAGTGTTATTACAGCTTTAATTTTTGGAGAGGCAGCTGTAATCTCAGTATGACAGCCTGAGGGAAGTAATTTTCAATTGTATGCAATTAGTTCCTGAGCTTTTCTTTTGCATCTACACTGCTTTTGCAACAGTGAGTAGTCTCTCCAGGAATTCTCAGCAATTCTACAGCCATTCTCAGCATTTTACCACAGTGGTTGCCTGTAATGATAAACATATGTATCCTGGCTACCTCCCTCTCTGCTTTCTTCAATTTTTGCTGTTCTACCATAAACCTGATTATTTTTCTGCATTAGCTATCCTCTTCAACTCCAAGACACTGGTAACAACGTTAGCTATCACACAGAGGCCCTTAAGGGGTGACCTTTAAATAGACCCACTTGTATCTCAGTACTCTTCTGAAGAAAACAACAGCTGCTGACCTTGGCAGTCTTTGGTGGCTTCTTCATAGTAACTCCCCTCAGGGCACTCTTTAAAACACATGCCATTGTAGAGGACAAACAAGCTGAAAGTGCATGCTGTGCAGTCATCAGAATCTGGCCCATTGCAGTCCTTGCAGTCAGCATGGCAGGGAAAGCAGTGCTTGTCTTCAGGGTAGAAGTGTGAAGGGCATTCCTGCATACACTTCCCCTCATGGAGGAAAAACTCGTCCACACACTCTACAGGGGACAGCAGAACCCAGGTAAACAAATGGGCAGCAAATTCTGACCTAAGTGCGAGAGAAGGTAAGTCCTCGGAAACATTAAATTCTGGATTGTCTGTTATTAGAGAAGTTGTCAGAACACCTTGAGAAGGTAAGACTTCCTTTTTCAAATCTTTCCCCTCCAGGGTTGGCCCAACTCTCAAATGGTATCTTTTGTCTGACAGCAAGAAACTGTGAAAAAAAGTCACTTGCTCAGCTTTGGTGATATTAACCAAGCCATTTGACACTAATATATAGATGGCTTTTTTTCTGACATTTTTCTGCATTATGAACTTCCTGCAAAATCAGGAATGCACATATCTGAAGATTTGCTTAGTTTGTTGAAATATGAGTTTAGCTAGAATATATTGACTTGTTTGTCTTTGCCTAGAGCTGTGAATAAGTTGCTATTTTATTATGAGTATTAGGTTTAATATATTTGTTTATGGTTTGGTTGGTTGATTGTCGGTTTTTTATTTCATCCATGTTTATGTTTACAGAATGGCTCGCTCAGTATAATTATCCTTAGTATTTGGTGGGGGGGTGGAAATTTTTCAGGCAGGCATTTAGCCTTACCTGGGTACTGAAGGCTTTCCTAATATCTTGCTTTACAGGGATTTCTTTCTCTAACAGGTATGATAATTTGCAAAAATGGTAAAGAGGTGTGAGTTCAACTAAGCTAGGAAAAAAACCATTCTGTATTTCACATTGGTGCACATACCCAAGTTTTTAAGATTGGATACACTAGATTAGAAATAAAATCAGACCAGCAGGAATCTTTGAAGAACTACAGGACCACGCAAAGCAATGTGAAGTCTTTACAGATTAATAATTTAGTCTACTCATAATCTATTTTAGAGATTAACAATTATATACACATCATTTTTTCTTGCACATTACTGAATTCTGATTTGGTTTTCTGTCAGTGTCTCTCCAGACAGATGCAGGTGGATTTTATTCTACACAACAGCAGTTCTTTGGAATACCTGTGCATATTTCGTCGTGAATACATTCCTGACACATTTCAGGGCAATGTTTGCAGATTCCTTCAGAGGCAAAATGCTTCTCTGAACAAGCAGATTTACATTCCCAATGCTCCAGAAGCAAAGGACTTTTACAGGACAGGCATTGGATTGCACTTCCAATGCATGTCTTACAGGATCCACTGCATTCCTTGCAAGTCTCAGAATCATTAAAATATCCCCTATGGAATGAAAAAAACAAACAAACAAACACAAAGCAAACTGCTGGTCACTCCAGGCTATGAGAATTACAGCTCTAAATGAGACTCTCCCAGCACACACGCTTTACTACATCAAACATTTCTCACACAATGTTTTGCCCATCTTCCACTTAACATCCCCTGTGTCTAAAAGAAGAAAATGTACATGGTTAGTGCTATGTGAAGGGCTTTCCTTCACATAGCACACTTGCTGTCTAAGTTATGTTGAACTTTTACTTTTGTATTTCCCCCTTACATAAGATAGAAAGATATATAACATTTGAGAAAACATGCAATCTCTAGTCTTGTGCAGCTGACCTACAATACTGATATCAAGGAAAGAAAGAAAAGGGTAACATCAGTGGCTCTAGGGAGAGGAAAGAGAAGAGACAACTCTGGAAATGTAAAGGCTAGGAGGAATAAGGGCAGGGATTGAAAAAAACCCACAAAAAAGCAGGATATCTACACAATACCTTCCCTTAGTGAGAGCAGGCTAGAGATGGCAAAGAGGGAACACATTTTGCTGTTATCTGAGTGAATCTGGACAGCCACAGCTGTGTGAGTACTGGTCATAAATATATAAAAAAATCTGCACCTCTGCTTCAGGTGAAGATGCATGGAAGAGGTGCTGAATTCAATCTCTCTACACTCTTAAAATCAAATTGTTACAAGGTTAAAGGATGCATAAGTCAACATTTTGAGATGATTGCTAATCCACAGAGCCATTGATGTAAAACTAAAGAAGTTGAGACAGAAAGTACTCCCAGAATATGTACTTTACATTAACAAATTTGTTACTCCTTATAGAGGGGTGCTTCTCCTTCCCTTCTTGGACATGATCTTTCTAAAGAAAGCCTGGGGAGATGCATTAGGAGTGAGATTAGAGAAAAGGTAGGAGGAACCATGCCTGCTACCTATTCTCACCTTGTTTTATCCTGCAGCTTTTGTCAAGGTCCTGCAACTACTTCTCACAGTCCTGTGATCTTTTCTTGTTCTAAATTTGAGTACTCAGTTAGCCCAGTCTTTCAAAATTCCTCTGTCAGAAATTAATTGTGCAGTAAATTTTATCCCTTTTATTCCTTTTTATCCCTTAAAAACATGTCACAAACCCCAAGCTAACTCTCTTAATAAAGACTGTCACTTTTTTGCTCCAGTGGAGAGTAGTTGTGTCTCAAGACCTTTACCGCAGAGTCTGACACTGGAGTTTAAGCCCTGTGAATTTCACTCAGTAATGGGAAGCCATTATTTACAGTCTTGAATTTGGAAAAAAAAGGGGGAATAATAACACCTGAAATGACTAGTGCTATATAAAAAGTCTTAATTTTGTTATACTGACTCTGAGCGGAATAACTGGGAAATTAGTAGTAACAGGAGACATATTAATGTCAAAACACAGTTAATGGTTGTATGCCTCAGTTTCTAATGTTAAAAGTTGTTTCTGGACTAGAGTAGGCTTTACTGCAGTTACCTTGCACTCACTGTGACATTTCATTAAGAAAACCTGTTCCACCAGCCCTCATTGACTTATTTGACAAAATTACCAAGAAGGCAGTGGCAGGGAGATTGCAAGAAAAGCAGGAGCTTCACATTTTTCTGAAGACAAAAGGTTAACAAGCAAGGTTTTTTGTCTGCATAGCACTGGTTTTATGTATATATATATATAAGATGAACGCTGATGAAAAAAAACATAGAAAAGAGAGAACCTGATTTACTCATGTGCCTGATCTAATGTCCACAGTAGTCAAATGGGAATCTTTTTAAATTCCACATATAGAAGCATATACAAATAATCATGAGTCAAAGACAGAACCATGCATGATTAAGCACTATATTTACATATCAAGACTCCAATGCATTCACTGTCTGAGTACATAACTCTACTCTGTACTACCTGGAGGAAGGAACAATATGGAAAATGTCTAGAACCTTTATTATCATTTGCCACGAAGTACCATGTTCTCAGTAACGTCACTGAGAGCTGCTCAATCTTTCATAGGATTTAATGTCTTACCTTCAGTTTTGATTTTTTTACTTTTTCTCTAATCAAACCACAGTACTGTTCATTCAGACAGTCTGATAGCTACATTTATCTTAGTTTCTGGTAAATTGTGTTACATTAAAGTCTTCCTTGAAAGTTTAATAATGGATCTGAACTTTAAAGAGAAAGAACACTGAGAAAAAAATCAGAGATGATGTAAAAGGGATTACTTACTCAGGACACTCCTGTAAACATTTGCCTTTGTGGAGGAAGAGCAGCTGGTTCTGTTCAGCCTGACATTTCTGACAGTGCCACTGGTCAGAGCACACCTCACAGTCATCCCTGCACATCTCACACTTTCCACTTGCAACGTTGCCAAAATATTTTGGAGGGCACAGAGAAACACAGGTGTCATGGATAAGAAATTTTCCTGGTGTAAGAGCAACCCGGGGGGTAAAGGCATCAATTAGAAATATTTTTTAAAAAGCTTTCAACTTCTCAAAATTCAAATTTGATTCTGAAAAGAATGAATAAAACATGTTTTCTTTAAGACATTTCCCAAAATATTTTACTCAGACTTCACTGACATTGACAGTTAGAATCATCAGGATTATCTGGTACGCCTCACTGAAGAAATTCCTATTCAGTAATGCCTGCATCATATCTACAAATTTTAATTGAAAGGAAAGAAAAGGAACACCATCAACATGACCATATTTTAACCCATATTGCCAGGGGTGTGCCCTGGTGTCTGAATTCAACTGTTGATTATCTGATTGCCCTTTAAGCTGTTATGGGACTTTGTAGTGACCACTGACAAAAACATTCTCTGAAAGCATGTAAGATACAAAATATTATAGTCACTTGCAAACTTATCCAAGGAAGCTGAAATGTTACCTTCTGGACATGAAGTGCACACAGCAGAATGTTTCTCACAGGTCACACACGAGGAGTCACAGGACAGCAATTTTCTATTTCCATCTGGGATGAGAGGGAAAAAAAAATTCTTTTTTTACCAGCTTGTTTTCTTAATTTCTCCTCCCTTTAGAAGGGACATTCTGTGTGGCTTTTCCTAAGCTGTTTTGAAAATGCACCTCTGTGAATTTTTAGAATTCACAAATTTGAAGAACCTAATGATTGTGCTTGACTCCTCTCTCCTAAATGGTAAGTTATGATTTGTATTAAAGGAAAACATGAATGTTTTCCTCACACTCACTAAGGCATTGTTCTGGACTGCTCATCACAAATGAGAACAATAATAACTTTATTAATTTTATAAGTATCCCAATAATCTTAATTTAATTTCCTCCAAACCCAAATACAGATATGTTATACTAATAGATTGCAAACAGAAAGATCTATAAAGTATGTGCATTTGGGGTCTTGTTTTAATGACATATTTCATGGACATTTTGAATGAAATTGTTGTAGAATACCATTACCCTGTGACCTAAACGTTCTGAGTCAGAAGAAGACAGAAATCATAGAATATGTGGGTTTGGAAGGGACCACCAGTGTCGTTATAGCACACACAATGAACATGTGCACATCACCTGGTTTGGAAAGGAAGAAAGAAGGAAGTTTATTTGTTCATTCAGTTTATATAGATTTTGGACAATGATCATGGATTGGAGGATGAGGTTGCCATCTCTCCAACCACACTGGTCAAACTAGAAGTCCATCAAGTTTCTCCTCCCCAAGAGAGGAATGTCAACAACAAGAGAACGTTAGATAAACATTCTTTTGTTTACATGAAAATGCGTGAGAAACTCCATTACAAAAGTGAAAATATCAGAAGGCTAAAAGGAACAGAGCAACACACCAGTATCATCAAAGTCCAGCTCCTGGCCCTGTGCACGATACCCCATAAGCTGAGAGCATTGTCCAAATGTTTCTTGAACTTTTGTCAGGCTTGGTGCTGTGTCCATTTCCCTGGAGAGCATGTTGCAGTACTCAATCACCCTCTGGGTGAAAAACCTTTCCTGGTGTCCAGTGTAAACCTCCTAAGCTTCATGTCTTTTTCTTTAGTCTTGTCACTGATCACAAGAGTGAAGAGATCCATAGTTGCTGCTCCACTTCTCCTTGTGAGAATGTTGAAAATCACTATGAAGTCTCCTTTACTTTAAGCTGAGAAAACCCAGATGACCTCAGTATCTTCCTGTAAAGCTTCCCTTCCTGACCCTTCACCATCCTCATGGCCCACCTTTGGATGTTTTCTAATAATAATAATATTTTCTAATATTTCTAGTTTATTGTTTTTTCTATACTGTGGTGCCCAAATCTGCACACAGTCCTCAAACTGAGGCTGCATCAGTGTGGAGAAGAGCAGGACAATCCTCCCTTTGACAGTGCTGTGCTCAAAGCATCCCAGCACACACTTGGGCCTCCTGCCTGTCAGGGCACACTGTTCATTCACATTCAACTTGCTATCTATCAGAGCACCCAGGTTCCTTTCCACAGCACTTCTCTTCAGCCACTTGTTCCATAGTCTGTACAAGAAAGTTGTACTGTCCCAAGCTGCAAGAATCCAACACTTGTTCAAATTAAAATTCATAGAGTTGGTGATGGCCCACCCCTCTAACTTATCAAGGTTTGAGAATAACGCCTATTAAATAGTTCTCCCCAAAGGTACTACTGCCTGTTGTTTCCTTCCAAAAGGGAGCCTAATGAGTGTCAAATAGAGTTCTTTTCACTATGGAAAAGCAAATTTTGATTACGCTTTTCAGAGCCATCAGTTATAAAATGACAAGGACATTGAAGCATCATACCGAGCAGAAAAAGGTCTGCTGTGCAATGTGATCACATACCCAGAATTAAGGACATACCCAGAATGCAGGTTTGTATTTTGATAAAATTAAACTACAACAATGGCTAAATACACGTCTAATGAGAAAGTAATCATGGCCTAACAGACAACACACAGAAGCCTTGTGATTTTTCTGAAAAGAGAAAAATGAAGACACAACCAAAAAGTTACTTGCAGGTTGAGCTATGTACCTCATTTAACACACCCAGCTCATCCTGCCAGTTAAATAAGTATGATTTCTGTAGATTGATTGATGGTAGTAATGACTAACCAAATGCAGCACATCACTAAATTCTTCCGTTCTGCCTGTTATGGCAAGGTAGTTTAGAACACTGAAATTTTGAATGAAAACCATGGAAGCAAATTCTTCAAGTATAAAGACAAGGGAAGAGAGCAGGAAACTTATATAAAGCCCATTCCCACAAGGACAAATGATAGGCATTATACTAAGCAGATGATAACTGTTTATATGCATACCATACCAGAGGGGAAGAAGAGAGAATAATAATAAAGACATGAATAAGAGAATATGAGCAAGAGAAGTTAGGTCCACGTTCAGTGTGACTGGGGATGGTCCATAACAATATGCAATAACCACATCTGACACTACAATTAGCTGAGAAGCCTCAAAAACTCACTGAAGTACCAAAGAGTCTCAATGCACTGATTGATGGAGAGCACGGCAGATCACAGCCTGGGTGTTTAACAGATGGTTGTTCAGCAAGGACATGGTTAGTCAGTCTTTACTGGACTATTTGTGAATACTACTTGTACAGGATAATGAAAGCCTGTGGTATTGTTACTCTTCCTGACAACTGGCACAACAAAAATTTCTCCAGATATAGCTTTAAAAGCCAACTGAGAGAATTTTACACCAATCAGTAACAAAGACGTGTATGACTAGGGTCACTCAAGCTCCACCTAAACACAGAGAAGTAGTACGAAAGTGTGTTGACAATGGGGGAAAAGGTAGGGAAGAGTCCCTCGTAGCTGCTGGCATCAGTCAATGAGCTGAGCCTGTCTTCTCCCTGCAGGGATTCCTTTTGGGTAAGAATCATGTTCTCTGCAGGCCCAACATTTTATTGGGGATTAGAGCTTGTCTGTGTATTACTTTGAATACATTTTTTCAGTCAGACACTATCACTGACAGCCTTTGAACCTTCAGCTGTCACAATTTTAAGTTCATAACAAGTGTTGCTCCATGAACTGTCAGTGAGTGTCCTTCGTGGGCACTAGCAGTGGCTGGCAGTGGGCAAGACACTCCAGTTGAAGGGGAAGATCTGCTCAGGGGTCTCCCTTACACTGCTGGTTTCCCTGGCTGAGTCAGTGGAACCACCCTCTGATCCAGCAGGACTGCTCTGTGAAGGGTTCTCCCAATGGGCCACTGACGGAGTGGTTGGTTGGGCACAAGGGTCTTGCCTTTCCTGGGATGCTGACAGACAAATCAAACAAGGGTAAATCCTCCCACACTAACACTGACCACTGCTGACATAATTTCTTGGCTTTTTTTATCCTGGTGAGTACTCTTTTTTCTATATTTCAGGCTACAATATGTCCTGCTAAAAGGACTATACTGTCTATAATTGCCGTTGATTGCAGGGGGAATTTTGAATCTTTTATAAGGTATGTAGCACATAAGCATTTTGACTTCTCTTATACAAATAATCCTCAAATAGATAATTGCTTACTTTTTTGAAGTTCACTGTCAAAGGGCTTTTTGGAGACACTTCTCCTTAGCTTCAGGTTTTTCTTTACTCTTCAGTATTTAGTGAAACATTAAGAAGTTTCCTTAATGTTCACTGTAAGAATATAAGAAATACTCCAGAAAAGTTGGCTGTTACAAGGTTTTCTATTATCCTAACTTTATTTTTGTAAACCGTCTCTGTTTTGCTGTTTTTGAGTGAAGATCAGATGAAGTTAAGAAGAGAAGTTGTTAACTGTTGCTGAAGAATATTTAAAGGATCTTATTATTTCTAAATGTTTGAAGCCTTACCATGCAAAATAAAGTTGTGGGGGGGTTTTTTTGGTTTTTGGTTGGTTTTTTTTGTGGACAGTTTTTTATTTTTCCTGTTTCCCTTTTGCACTGTCCTGGTTTTTGTAATAGTTACTATTTTCCACAAGAGGGGAATGTACACAAGCAATTAGGCTTTTGCTGATAACAGAAACAACATTTAGCTTCCAGTCAAATATAAGTATTTGAATTTCCCAATTTAAAATATTGACAGAAGAAATTTGTATTTTTATTTTTTTTTTAAGTTCTGGATAGGCAAAATGAATCTTTCTTGTGACTGTGGCTTTCATTTGCTAAAAACCTGAAATACAGCACATATTTAGAATAATATGAACCTATAAATGTACATTTTCTTCACTTTAAATGTAAGATCCTTCCAAAGGTTAACCTTAAAGCTGAAGAAATGGTCATGCAACATGTACTTCCTTGGCCTTTGGACTGATTGCAAGTGGAAAGTTTGAAAAGAACTGGGTTGAAGCTGTTGACTTATATTTTCCTTTTCCTTAAAGGACTTAAGTGTTCAACAAAATGAATGATCTTTGGAGACCTACTGAGTGGTTTTCATCCTTAAACTTATATTATCATTTTAAAGAAAGAATTCAATATTCACTTTTTATTTTCAAAAGCAAAAGCCCTCTATTTAAAGCTGGGTCAGAATCTGGGTCAAGACCATCTTTATTCTTGTCAGAATGAGTAACATCTTTGCCCCAGCTAAGTCTCCTTTTCTTTTATAGAATCTGAAATACTGAATCTCATTACTTCTTGAGCTAAATTTTACTGCAGTTTTGAAGCTGCCCTGGTACTCTTGTCCATTGAGGCAATTCAAAGGATTATAAAATGGAAGGGTGCAGAAAGACTGGTGCAGAAAAATCTTTTTCTTATTCTCTTTTCTCATTTTGGCTTGTGCATCATAAGTGAGACAATGGCAGATTTACTTGAAACATATCACTGTAAGGTGTTAACTGTGACCCCAAAATTAATTAAAGAAAAAAATTAATGAAATTTTATTTCCAATTAACACAATGTCCCCATATTTCCTTTGCTTCAATCATCTTCCTTTGAGATCCAAACATTTTTTTTCAATTCTTTTAGAGAAAAATTAAATGAGTCCTCAAAAATATTCAGGGTGAAAATCATGGGTTCATATGGAAACAAGTATGGTCCTTCACATGCTCACCACTTGTTCTGGTAAATGTGAAGTTTATTAAAAAAAAAAAAAAAAAAGCTGAAACCCTCTACAAATCCCAAGGACATATGAGCAGAGATATGGCCATATATAAAGAAGCATGCCTTGAAATACAAAAGCATTTGAATTGCCTAATAGTGCCTCCTTAATTTCATTCAGAACCACAATGGTGTTATAAGAGTTCTTCCTAGTTTGTCATTTCCTTTGTGCTGTCCACCTTACTCTCTCTACCTGTTCCTTTTGGAGAATGGATCTTTAGGCCAAGTAGTGCAAACAGGAAGTGTTCAAACTGGCAAAAGATTGTTTACTTCCTTCAACTAAAATATCATGTATTTTCGCTTTTCTATGACTAAAGAGGGGATTTAAAACTTTGTCTTTTTAGTTGCTACCAAAGTAGGTCTCTGTGTTCATTTGCAATATTCTTAGCTCCTAGATATTAATTTCTGAAAGGATTGTATATTTACAATGTATTTTGTTATTGGACTGTGGTACAATTACTCTAGTTAGGGATGCAGAAGGGAATGAAGTGCTGTTTCTTACTGGGATAGTATTTCTTTTAGAAGGTGACCTGTCTAACTTTTACACTGTGGAGTAATATGTGATTTGAATGTGATCCAGTTGAAGTGTGGTTTAGATAGATTTTATTCTGTGCATGGCACTGTTCCTGCAAAACTAATACAACCATGACTAAAAAAAACCAAAACAGATTACATGTCTCCATGAGGTAATAGCAATTCTATAAATATAGTGAAGTTTAAGTTTTATTGAAAACAATAAACATATGTAATAAAATACTGGACTTCTCCCATTGTGAAGACTTAATGTGAACTATAAACTTAAAGAAGCTATAGGAGTGCTGGAAAGAAAATGACACTCCCCAACAACCATTAGTTATTAATGTAATTATCTTGTAACAATTATATTATTTTACAAAAAAATAACCAGAATATGAAAGTGTCATGCATAAAAACATTTTTGATAGTGGATCATTTTTGCTTGCTTCTGGCAACCTGAAATTTCACATATGAATGGTGAAAATGGTCTTCTATCTCTTCCGACGATGCTGTAATTCTCCCATATAAATACCATAATATTTTCAAGTTTAAAATACTGTGACCCATTCCCTCCTAGTGCTGATTTCTCTCCTATCTACTGTATAGCCCATTCCTTTTTTTTTTCTTTCCCATATTCTGAAACCTTTACATGTATATATGCAGAATTGCATTAAGGTCTTTTTAAAGCCTAAATTATTGTTTTCTCACAACATTTTTACTGATTTTATTTTGTTCTCTATTTAGGAAAAGGAAAATACAGTTGATTAGTGGTGCTTGTGGGAGGTTGCTCTTATTATTGGGGATGGTATGTAACAGTAAACTCCTGCTATTTATCTGTATGTAAAGAAACACATATTCCATCATTAGAAATAGATCTAATTCCATACCTATTTTTTCCCATTTTTAATTTTCATTACAATGTGGCATATTAAACCTAGGAATGACTATTTTTAGGGGTGCAGTCTTTTAATTATATCGAAAACAAAGGCCTTGCTGTAATTTGCAAAATATTTAATCCAATTAATAGGGGCTATGTACTCCCTCAGTAAATTAAGCTTATACCAGTGTGTTTCCTGGCTTCCAAATTCATCATCTGGTACATGAAATAAAGTACAGATGTTTTATGCTAGAAGCCTAGATTTCCATTGTTGGGGTTTTCTTCCTTTCTCTTTTTCTTGCCTTGCCCTGTCTTTTTAAAAGCCTGAGTAACAGATATAATTATGTTGTGTTATTTCAGGCCTTTTAGATGTTTCTGATATCAGGTAAACAGTTTGCTCAGCAGAATATACCAGCAAAATAAATAAAATTTTAAATAGTTTTTTTAATAGAATGTTTTGGATGCTGAAATGTTTGCTCATAAAAATTTGTGAGACAGGTCTATAATTTATGCTTGCATAAAAATTGGAAGTGAAACCTTGAACATGATAGAAAATAAAAGTGTATTCCACATTCAAATGGTTTTAATTCTAACCTAAGTTGACTAGTCACTAAACTTGCAAAGGAAGTCAGTTGTTTTCTCCATGGAAGGTTCTGATGTACTGCCCTTTAAGTTATGTTATCCTTGGAACCAGCAAAAAAAGAATGTTTCCCAAAAGTCACATTGTTCCATGTGGCATGTCAACATACTCACTAAACCCACAGTGGAACCCACTGAATTCATGTGGCTGGAGGAGCCAAAGAGGAATTGTTTTTAATACAATTCAAGATCTAATGCCTCAACTCTAAATTAGTACATTTCTAAAGAAAAAAGAGTAAATGGAAGAGTAATATAGTAAAAGCCGATGTAAACCACTAGACATGGAAAATTTGTCTATCTTCCTAGTTGTGTTTCCTTCCTGCAACAATGTGGAGCAGGTCATGTACTGAGGATGCATTTGGTGCTCTCCTACCTTCATTCTTGTGGCAAGGGCAAGGTCGTTTATTTAAAGCCTAGCTCCTCAGACCCAGCTCAATCCTGCAAAATGGTAGGACTAATAATCATCTGGCCTGTATTTTTTAATCAGATTCTTCAATTCAGGGTACTGAAGATCAGAGGCAGCTTAACCATGGTGGTTCATTAAGGTTAATATTGAGGATGCTGAGGATATACTCTAAGAAGGTTATATTGGTGAACAGACAGACAAGATGCAAGTCAAACCCCAAATCTCAGCCACAACCTTGCCCATGTAGGGCTGGTGAAAATCATGAAGCTATTCTGATATAACCCCTGCAGCCTGGACAAGCTACTTTGATCACGCCTGTCATGCTGCATGACATATTACCCTTAGAAAATGAGTTTGGAAACAGATGAGGTTGAAAGTCGTTGTATTTTGGTAAGAAAAAATAACCCTGTATAAAATCAAAAAGTACATAAAAAACCTAAAAAACAACAACAAAAATGGTAAAGTAGGATAAAAGGTTCCCAAATACATTTGTCCAGAGTAGCTGGTGAAAACTTGGAAAGATGCTTTGATTTTGCCCTCAAGTATGAAAGAAAAAATATTTTCTCTGTGTATCTGTATATATTATGTATATCTTTGAAATACACAGAGGAAGAGAAAGAGGACTTATAGATATGCTTAAAATAAGCTGGAGAGGGACCAATTGTTCTTGACCCAGGGGTGTTTTCTGTACAGGTATGAGAGCCAGAATACTCACTGATGAGGAGTATTTCAAGGAGCAGGGATATGTTTTTGTCTTATCCATTCTTGTACTAACCCTACAGAATTGTGTAGACAATGATAGTGACTGCATCCCCTAAATTGTATTGGTTTTCAGAAAGCTTTAGAAAATGATGAAAATAATTGTGACAGATTGTAAAACACAGAAAGTTTTTGGTTCTTTGCTTTGCTTTCTTTTTTGATCCATGTGTATTAAAATGTTATCAGGGTGTGAAATGCACTGCAGTCTCTAACTGGAACAACCTTCTCTAGCAGGAACAACCTTAGCAGTGTAAGGCACTCTAGAGCTATATGTGTTTTCATGCTGCCTTCCTGAATCCTGTGTTTTTTTGTTAAGGATCTTTAGCATGCAACAAGAATTTCCAATATAGACAGTACAGTTGGAAATCTGGACTCAGCTGACATCTGCCCCTTGAATAAAATCATAAAAAGAATTGAGTGAGTGATATTCTAAACAAAAATCAACCATTCAGGTTGTGTTGGTTTTTAAACAGGTGAAATTTTTTTTTATATGAACTGTGTGAGCCTACAGTATCCGAATAAGAAACTTCAGAAAATGTCAATAAATGTAGTTACTAAAGGATGTAACTTCAATAAACACAGTGGCAACTCCATTACATTTTGACTTGAAGATTACTTCTATTTGGAAGTCTGGAGGAAAAAGGCTCAGGACATCACCAGCTCCCCATCACTTTCCCAGCTGTTACATGGTACAGCAGCTGCCACGCAGGTCTGTCCAAGAGGAGCTGTACAGCCACCAGCTGTGTTCCCTGGGATCCCATCATCAGCTGCAGCAGGAATCCTGTGTCTTTGGAGCAGTCATTAATGTTCAGGCCAGTACAGCTCTTAGTGAGATGTATCTTTCAGTCTGAAATGTCCCTAAGACAGATGTACTTTTACTACTGGAAGGAAAGACAAATGATATGCAAGATATAGTGAAAGAAGTTTCACTGGACAAGCACGTTCATTTATGCAGAGCTGCATCACATGTCTGCTAAAAAGCAAAAAGTTGACAAGAAGTCACTGTGTTTAACGGTGTGAGAAAGAGATAATCAGTGGATAGATCAGACTACAGAGATGTGATCTTCTCATGGACTGATGAGGATGTAGTCTTAAATTGAAAAATACCCAAACTTGCTTCTGTGTATGAAATGCAAGGAAATGCATGTAGGAGATCAACTTCCTATTAATGATCTTATTTTTATGTCTCTCTGATCTTTTTTGAAGAAAGATTGTTCCTTTTGATACATCATTTCTCCATCAGATAGGCAGTTAATTGAAATGGGAAGCATCTTTTCTGAAAGTATTAATTATTGTATTTTAATTTCTAATAGAAGATCATATTGATCTAAGAACTGTCATTCTTGGATGTGTTTAATTCAAATGAAAACATAGGAAGCAGGAGTATATGTTTAATTGATTCAAAAATACAGCTAGTAATCTGGTCTTTTGCTCCATTCAGCAAATGTCCCTGTCAGATACTTTTCACGTGTTCTTAAAGATATAAATCCCATAGCTTTATAATAGATTTTTCTACTGTCATTATAAAATTTGAAAGACCCCCTTTTTACAGTGACACAGTTTCATTTTGTGACATAAACATTCAATATGTTTGTGTTTATACGTTCTTTATATATTGACATAATGGGAATGACAAATAGTCTGTATATGCCCTCTTCATTTAAAGTTTTTTAAATCAGAAATTTGTGACAGTACTAGGTTGCATTTGAAGACGGATAAGAAGGAAAAGAATATTTAAAATTATTACTGTGTTCCTCTCAACATCTCTAAATAAAGGCTTTTTTTTCAAATAGCTTTTGGGTTTTGGGGAACTTTTTTGGAATAGAGAATTGTTTCCCTCATGCTATGGATGAGAAAAAAGTAATTATTTTGTGAAGATTGTGGAAATGGCCAGTGTAGGACCAGAATGCCAGAATGTAGCCCTACAGCCCATATTTGGTTTCTCAGAAAGCAGTGCATATCTATACAGGGAAAGGAAAGAAGAGAGAGGATAGATTTTTTTTTTCACGTCACACAAACACATAGTGACACACGATATTATTTTCTATTTCCTCCAACTTATATTGACTTCTCTGGAGGGAAATATAGCCACAAAGCTAGTCTAAAACCTAATCTATAAGGCACCCAGTAGTTTAGATAAGGAACTCCCAGTATCTTAATCTATTACACATCTTTTATATTTTTCATATTTTTAAAATTTTTTTGTCAATTATTTTTTTAATCTTTATTCAAATAAGATAGCTAAGAAACACCTACATTGTATTGAAATGTTATACTACTTGCAGAAAAACGAATTTAAGTTTATGGAACCAATAGGTTTGGCCAGTACACTTCTAAAATGACAGAAGTGCAGTTTCAAGTATCTTGCTATACTCTTTCTAAATTTGTAGCAGCCTTCAGAGAAGCAGAAAAGATTACAAGATCTGTTTCAACTTACTACTCCAGAACTTCCCAGCTGGCAGAGAATTTCCTGGTTTCAGGCACTGCCCATGAGATAGTTGGAAACTCTTTTTGCACCCAGTACAGTTCTTGTAACCATACCCAACACAGGTTACACAGCTCCTGTGGCAAGGCTCGCATTCTCTAGAGACAACATCAGTGAAGAAGCCATCTCCACACTCCCTCACACAGGTGCGATCTGCAACAGAAACAAAGCCTGGAAGCATAATGACCCCTGCCCATCCCTCCAGCAGAAATGGTTTAAGAGAAAACCCAGTATGTAAAACACATGAAACACTTTGCAGCTATAAAAACCTCTAATTTTTAAGCATGAAATATAAATTCAGTTCAGTTGGATATGAGAAACTTCACAAACTTCAAACCAACCTGCACTTAAATTTATCTCTAACTTGACTTTAATCAATATAGTAAACATTAGTAAACATACAAATCTAATGGAAGCCCATGCCTGGGTGAAAGTTTTATGGTTGAATCCTAACAATTATACTGTTTCAATAAAACATTAAAGACTAGATGCCTCTAAGATTTTTAGATATACGTGAATTTTAGGTATATACAAATTTATATGATTTCTAGTTTCTGCTGAATATGAAGTTAAACTCAAGTTTAAATCTGATCCAGATTAAAGTTTGGCATACCTCATCAAAACCTCTGGAAGTTGTAGCACTTACAGCTTTTTGAGGTTTGTCTAATTTAAAAAATCAGAGATCCACAGCTCACTCTTCTTGTGACCACAGAGTTTTCCATGAGCATGATGCCACTACTGGGCAGTTTCAACAGCCAGAGCAAGAGAATAATATAACCTCAGGAATTCCTGCCATTCTTTTTTGGCATCATGTCTGAACTGGACCTGCCTGATTTATGGCTTCTTTAAAAAGCTAGGAGATTCCTACTCTTGTGTGATTCTGGTATGGAATTTAGTGGTTTTAACTGAGCTTTTTTCAGAGTATTTAAAAGTCAAAATAAAATTGGAATTGCAAGCAGTAAGGAAACATTTAAATTTCTTTCTATAGTTAAAAAGCCCTCCTTTCACAACATCTGAATCAAACACAAATATTTCTCATATGCCTGAATAGACCCTTTGATCCAAATTACACTATTGGGTAACATAACCACCTTACATAAACGAGAATGCCAAATTATGCAAAGAGTTAAGTCCCTTCAGCCTCACTGTCTGCCATAGAACAGATTTATGAATTTGAGAGTTTCGATGCAGAGCATTTCTCTAAAGAAAAAGTCTAGAATATTTTTGTGTATTATACCATTCTTTGTACTTTGCTTACCTGAGAGATAAAAGCCTTCCTCACATGAGTCACACCCATCCTTGTCACAGCTATCACAGTTGCTAGGACAGTCTCTACACTGCCAAGAACTTTCATCTCTGTAGGTCTTTTCTGGACAGTATTTATAGCAATGCTGCTTATACCTGTAAGATAAAGTAGAACATCTTTTGTAAGGTTTTTGAAGGTCATTGAGTTTCTTTTCTGTGTGTTTCTAGGAATTGTAATTATAAAGCATAATCAGCATAATGAACAGAAATTATTCCTGTAACAAGGGTTCAAATTATATTTGTGGTTGTTTTGTTAATTCAACTAGCAAAGTCATGTTTCTTAATCTTAGGATTCTTAAGTATGATTAATTTTATCTTATTTTTTAAAAGTAGGCAGAAACCTGAATACATACTTCATTAAAAATTATTATATTCTGATCTGAAAGAGCTGATTGCTTGTAAAAGCATATAACCCAGTGCCTTTGTTTATAGAGTCAACATAATCAGTATTTTCTTTTCCAATTTTTACAGAGATTTATAAATGCTCTCTTTGAAAAGCAGTAATGCTCTTTTCTCTCCATTGAATTTAAGTTATTAATATAATTTTTATACCTTTGCAAAAACTCCATACATTTATAAATCTTATGAACTTCAAATACCAGAACTAGACACAACATACTAAAAGCAAATTTGTTCCAAATCCACATGCACTGTATAAGTTTTTGACACTTTTTATTCCATATTCCTCTCTTCTGATATGCAAAGGTCTCACCAGTCCATAAGTTTTAACTGAATAATAGGCTATTTTCCAACATTTCCCAAGTCTTTTTCCCATTTACTGTTTTTCAGATGAGCAATTTAAAGGATGAGACAACATAGATAGCACAGATATATGTAGCAAACAGCATATTTTTTGCTTCAGAAAAATGTGTAGTCATGAAGAGCTAGATATATATATACAGCTATACTTACATGTAATAGTTTTGAATGCATGTTATACAGATTCTTGGATCATCTAAATTAAAGATAAAAAATTATGTAAATAATTTTCAGATTAAAAACCAGAATGCCAAAATGAACTTTTTCTACATCAATTTCATGTTAATATTTCTTACACTAAAGTAATTAGAGCTGTAAAAAGAATACTGTTGTCTCTGAATCTCTGTTCACATTTATTTTGAGATGAAATCTTCCACAATCAGATCCTGGACTGTATTTTCATAGTAATCTGTGGCTTTTTAGTGCTCAGCATAATCCAGGTACCTGGAAGGAGTTAAGTCCTTAAAAAGTGGTGATCTGACAAGCAGAATTTTCACAGGGGCTCAGGTTAGGTCAAATGAACTATTAAAAGGAGACTGCAACTTACCTGAAACAATAATTTCATCCTATTTTTTTATTTGTAGAAAACATAAATTAAAAACTTTTGACACCTCTAAAAGTATACTTTCCAGACGTCTAACTAATCAGTTTAAATTTCAAAATCCTGAGCTAGACAAGACTATTTCTATATTTGGAGAGGGAGTAATGGTAGAAGAGGTGGTGCAAGCCTTTTGGGTAAACTTTCCCACCAGAAATCTAATTTTTTGTATCCAAAACATTTGTTGAATGAACAGGAAAACCGTTATACAACTTTTAAAACTCTTAATATTATGGATTTGACTCCAAAAATGAAGAATTTTTTTTATAACCTTCCTTCTGTAATCTTCCACTCATGAAACAAACTGGGTGAATATATTTATAAAGAGAATCACAGAATCACAGAATTGGAAGGGACCAGAAGGATCATTGAGTCCAACTCCTGGCCCTGCACAGCACAGTCCCAAAGAGTCGCACCATTGCCTGTGAGTGTCGTGTGAGCACTTCCTGAACTCTGTCAGGCTTGGTGCTGTGACCACTTCCTTGACGAGCCTGTTCCAGTGCCCAGCCACCCTCTGGGTGAAGAATCTTTCCCTAATATCAAACCTAAACCTTCCCTGATACGATTTCAGACCATCCTCTTGGGCTGTCACTGGTTACTAGTCACCACACAGAAGAGGTCAGAGTCTGACTCTCCTCTTGTCCTCATGAAGAAGCTGCAGATGGTAGCCAGGTCTCCCCTCAGTCTCCTCTTCTTTAGCCTGAATAAACCAAATGACTTCAGCTGCTCCTCATAAAGCCTCCCCTCCAATCCTTCACCATCTTTGTGGCCCTTCTTTGGATGCTTACTAATAGCTCAATGTTTTCTTTATGTTGTGGCGCCCAAACTGCATGCAGTCCTCAAGGAGCGGGGGGTGGGGCTGCATCAGTGCAGAACTTTCCCTTATTGAGCTTCACAGGGATGGTGATTTCCCAATTGTCTAATTTGTCGAAGTCTGTCTGCAGGACTTCCCTTTAATGAATACAACAGCTCCTCCCAGATTTGCTTAGTATCCTTTCCAGTCCTACATCCGGGTCATTTATGAGGACATTGAAGAGCACAGGGCTGAGATGGAGCCCTGTGGAACACCACTGGTGACAGGTCACCAGTCTGATGTCACCTCATTCGCTCTCACCCTTCGTGCCTGACTCATGAGACAGTTGTTCACCCGTCCCATGATGTGTTTATCCAGCTGTGTGCTGGAAGTTTTATCTGGAAGACTACTGTGAGAGACTCAGCTCTTCATTTCTGGAAGACTTGAAGAGAACTCTACCTTCTCTCTTGATTCGCAGAATCATGGAATCAATTATTTTGGAAAAGGCCTCTGAGATCAGCAAGCTCAACTTTTTACCAAACACCCTGTCAACTAGTCCATGGCACTAGGTGCCGAGTCCAGTCTTTCCACAAACGCTTCCAGGGACAGTGACACTACCACCTCCCTGGCAATTCCATTAGGTCTAACTACTATTTCTACGAAGAAATTATCCCTAATATCCAACTTAAACTGTCTCATGTACAGACAAAAAACATGTCTTCTTATCATGTTGCTAGTTGGCTGAGAGGTCAACCTGCACCTGGCTACAACCCCCTTTCACACAGTTGCAGAGAGTTCAGAAGTTCCCCCCAAGCATCCTTTTCTCCAGGCTAAACAATTCCAACTCTCTCAGCTGCATGGGGTTATTGTGGCCAAAGCATAGGATCTGGCACTAGGTCTTACCAGAGTCCTGAAATCTCTTTTCACTAACCTTGAGCTTCTTGTTGAAATATCACTGGTACCCCTCTGCAAGCAATAGGAGGCAGTATTTCAAAGGCTCTATTAACCTCTTCATTTTTTTTTTTTGTGAGGTCTCTGATTTGGGCCCCAAGGAGGCAGCAAGCTTCCCTGAAAAGAAAGTCTGGTTTGCAGATGGTTTAGATTATATTTGCTTTAATGTATATTTTCTTCAGTAATTCCAGCAGAAGGTTTCAGCAGTTAACATTTCTTGACTGTTTTGATTCATGAAGCGTCTGAACTGCAAATTGTTGAAGGAGTAGAAATATACTCTTTGTTTGTATATGTAATTTTAGAAGTATGTTTTGTCAGTGGCTTCTGAACTAGGTGAATTTTGGTCTTATCCAGTAGTTTTCTTCTGTGCTCTTATTTCTACGGAGAGCTTTAAAATCTGGAATATTCTGTACTTGCAGAACTCAAGGTCTGGTCTCATATCTTAAGATTTTCCACTGATTTTTCCCAAGCCTGGATTTTACACAGGAAGTAGTTTTTTCTTTCTCAGAAAATGAAAAAAAATCAAAGAAAAAAGTTTTTTCAGTACATGCACCTTGTATCTTCAATGTGCAAGGAAATTCTCCTTTACCTGCACTCTAGGAAAGACAACACACTTTAATGTAGCATTCTGGCTACACTGAAATGTCAAGACTGAAAATCAGAGAACAGTTCCAAAACTTTCTCGGCATCTTTTGCTGCACAGATTACATATTATCATCACAGAAGCTTGTAGAAAAAAGTCTTATTATCTGCAAATCTAAAACCCCTTGTGCAAGACTAGCCTCTTGTGAAAGATTTACTCTGAGATAAAAACTATCTTTATCATAATTTTGTCTTGGAAACCAAGGTCTATTTGTCATCAGGCATGGTTTGAAAAAAAAAGAAATTTTCCTTTCTCTTTCTTAGGTTGCTATGGGAACCAGATTAGTTTTCACTCATTTATCATGTCATGATAAACCTATATCTGTAAGCCTGAGTCTTTTCACAGTGCCGCTCTTTCAGCTGCCTCACACTTCCTTAAATCTCCAAAAACTTTTCTTCTCACTCCCACAGCCTTATAAACTCTGTTTCTCCATCCCACTCTGTATAATGGATCTTGATAATTTGTGTATTATTTGTTCTCACTTTCAGCCTTTATAGCTTTAAGTTTTTCACATAAACCTTGTAACCCCAAGCAGATTAAATAGTTATATTCTGAAGACCTTTGAGAGTGGCTCAGGCTTTATCTGGTTAGATCAGAGAGATTAAATGCCACAATTGGGCCTAAACGCCACTTTGGTAGGCCTTTATTCTCAGGGACACGGCTCCTTGTTTTTTTGGTATTAATTTCTTTTGTAAGGTATCTTTGAAAGAGAAAAGTGTTATAACTTTTTTGAACATTGTTCACTCTGTACCCTACTGAGGAGTACTTTACTCTCAGTGTTAGCCTTTGAAAACAGTCTTAGTGCAAATGTTGCAAAGCCATACCATGGTGCTCACTGTAAATATTTGGATGGATCAAAAGTTGGTATATATTGTATTTTGCTGCATGGAGATGATATATTCTGCAGAAACCCATAGGAGCTATTCATAACATTAGATGTTTTACTTTCACGAGTTGAGTGAGGTGCATGGAAGAGAACCCACAAGTAATCAAGAACAGGGTCAGGAAAGTGTGGCTCACTGTCAGGAAGACTGGCACTGCAGATTGAGAGGATGCTTGACTTACACAATCACTTCTGTGAGGAAGACTGTCCTCCATTGATTCCTATGAGTTTATCAGTGATCTGTGTGAGCTCCATGCGCTGCAAATATTTACGTCCTCAGTGAGCTAGGTGCTTTTATTTACTTAGCATTATTAGTTAATGATGTGGCCATTTCTGCTTGTGAAATGCATCTATGCAAGTCAGTAGATATAGCATATCAGAGAAGTTTGTCACTTATTACCTTCAAAGGTAGCCAGATTTGGTGTCTGTTCATTATGCAAGTGCTAAAGGGCATATGAAAATTATATGGTTAGAGAGAGAGAGAGCTGCAGTTATTGAGAACACACTTTAGTCCACATCTTGTATTTTAAACATAAGAAATAGGAGCCAAGATTTTTATGCTCTTGCATTTTATTGACTCTGAAATTCTCTTTGAATAATTACTTTAAGTGGCTCAGAATCTACAGGTTTACCTTATTTTTTCTCTTGTTCTGAGTCTTGGCTTATAGCCACAGGCTTTCTAAAAAGGAAAGTTTGACTTTGGAGAAGGTGTCTGAAATTCATTATGGTTTAGAAGTCTGGGGAAAATATGAATGCTATCCTGCAGTTATCTAAATATCTGAGTAAATGAACTTACATTGAGAAGTGGAAGGTAAATGCTGCAATGGCATAAAGAAAATCCTCTTCCTTAACATTTTTTTGCAGCAGAACTTTGTCTTTCAAAAGCTGCTTTTGTTGAGGAAACGGGATTTAATTTTGTAGACTTCACGAGTTTTACTGGCATCCACCAGAAAAAAGACATTAAACTTTAATCTAAACCTGATGGTCAGAGGTAATGAAGAACTGCAGCTCCCATCTTTCTGCATCAGAGGGAGCAATCATTCATTGCTGCTCTAGAAAGTAGAATCAGCATGTCCAAAATTGGGTTATAAGAGCTGAGGTACCAAAGGTATGAGGTACCAGGAAGATAATCTTGGCTGTGTGGACCTGTGATGTACCCAGCACACTTTCTTAGACATTTTGTCTGTCCAGTATTGTGCTTGTGTTTACTTGCACAGAAATAGGGATATATGTGAAGTTTTTAAGAATTCAGAGTTAAACTTTGCTGCTGAAATCACCCTTAAGCCTTGGCTTGTGCCTGTGCCAGAGTTTGCTTTTCAGGTGTTATGGGAAGTTGCGCACAATGATGCCAATTAGGCTCATGTGGCATTGAGCAGAGCCAAATGCACCCCAGAGCATGTGGGCAGGACAAAGTGGGGAAGTGAATCCCAATGTTCACAGCCATTTGGACACTGTGTACACAAAGCTATAGATTTTCTCAGGATTAGTGCTTTCTAAGGTGATGTCCTTATCGGCATATCCCAGGACTTGTCAGGGTCTGCAGGCAGAATGGCACTTGTGAGCATTAAAGATTCTTTACATCCTTAAAATATGACTGGCCTCTGAATTAATGAAGTGAAACAGAAAGAAAATAATTAGCTGAATTTAAAAGAAAGCATAATTTGTATTTTAACTGTATAGATTTACCTGTCATTGATTAAGTCTCTCTTAGAGTTCCTATCTTTGCTCTTAGACTTTCAGTGTTGATACAGGAAAGATACATTGCCACACTGGTGCCTTCAAACAAAATCCTTGACACTTGGAGGAAACCAAACAGATCTGACTAAATTCCTTGAGGATTTGAGTAGGTCTTACAAGCAAACACTATCTACTTTAGCGTCCTCACACCTGGTGAGGAATAACCTGCAGTGTTACTTACTGTGTGGGTTTTACGTTCTTCTCTGAAATGCCTGATATGGGATGCAAAGTATGAAACCATTATAAAAGTATGATACCTCTGTCTAAATCTGGATGTAGTGTGACTACTGATCAAAAAGAGACGCTGCCCATGCAGACTTGCTCCATTCTGCAGGCACATGGGATCATGCCAGTAGGAATCAAATCTTATTAATTTTCCTGTCTGTGCAAAGCAAGACAACATTGCCTGAGACTGCAGATGGTGGTTTAATCTATTATTTGGTGCAAAATTATTTTTTGAGCAAATCTCTTTCCGACAAGTAGGAAAACAGGCAGTTCAAATATCTTAATATGATTATATATCCCTCCTAAAAACTAGACTTCTGTCTAGAAAAGAGAAAAATATCATAATCTTTGTAATTTTCAGACAGTAAGAGAATCATTTGTATTTTGCTGCTCCTGGTTTAGAATTTAAAATAAATAAAACTTCCGTAAGTGACCCTGTGCTCAGCATAAACTGAAGAAGTTAATTATTTTTAATTCTAAGAGTTTATAATTAAGAATCTTAAAGCACTTCAGAAGACATGGGTGCTGAATGATTTTCTATGACAGAATGGTCTTCATTCAGCTGAGGATCCTTAAAAATGCATAAAAAATATTTACATTTATATAGGAATAACTAGTTTTTAGTATGTGAACTATATAAATTTTTATTCCAATTGCTATGATTGCTACATTGCCTTTTTTCCCCGTTGCATTTTTACCTAAAATGTTCATAGCATTGAATTTTTCCTACACTTTCTAATAGAATAAATTATTCAATTGTGTTAAAGGGGAGACAGGACAAAGAGACTGCAAGACCCTCCAGAATCCACTTAATTTTAAAAGGGAGTCTGTAGAAAGACTCTGAAGATGTGAAACTAAATGTAGCTAAATGAAACTAAAACATTCCTTATTTTCTCACCTTGAAAATTTAGTAATGTATATTATTTTTATGGCAGTGTAATTTCTCTAGGGCTTGCAGAATAATGAAATTCTTGTAGGAGGCAGGCATTAAAGTTTATGTGTTTTCTAAATATATCAGCTGATTAGACATGAGAAAGCCATTACTGTACTTATTTATGAATGAGGTTGTTGATATGCCTGAAAACTCACCGAATGTTAAGAGTAAAAATACAAGCAAATATCTGCCATATAATACCATAGATAGATATAGGTATCTACCATGTCTACCTAACTTATTTTAAGTTGAAGATTACAGGTTCAGCCTTATTTCAAGAATACATTACAGTTTGCAAAATCTGCTTGGGACTGTGCTTTTAGGCCACAACTGTTCTTCTTTTCCAAGTAGAACTAACAGTAAACCAAACTCTTACTCACAGTAATACATGCATTATGTGCACCAAAGACTTTCCTTAATAGAATGCCTGTAAATAAACTGTCATCTTAATACTTCACTTTACGCAGCAGTGAAAACTGATTCAATCTTTGTTTTACCATTCTGTTGATCCTTGAAGCTTTTAAAACCCTCTTTTAAATCAGAACTTTGAGTGCAAGAAGTTGAAAGTATATAGTGAATATTATGGATGATTCATATTTTGGAGATCAGTGATCCTCCCAGGAAAAAGGCAAGGGAGTACAGCCTCTTTTTCTGTATGCCAGCTGACCATGGACAGTCTTCCAGTCTCCTTATACATACTTACTAAGTTCACAACAAAGGAAATCTTCCTCTGAGTCACTTGAAATTACTACTTTTTAAAAAACATTGTTATTCATACACATGACATTTCTCCCTAATTCAAAACACTGATTGCCACTACACAGTTTCAGAAGAAAAATAAATAATTTGAAGTCACAATCATCGTAAAGAACACAGAAAATATTAGCACAGGGAAGTAACATCTGATAGCACCGATGAAGATAGGCATTGAAACATAGACTCTCCCTTAACTTCTCCTCCCCTCAACCAAGCAGGCAGCTGCCACGAATCTGGGTAACACACCATACAAAAGAAGACCACAGTGTAGTTGCATTCATGTTAAAACCATCTCTTCATTCAACAGTATTGACAGGGACAGTTACAGTCACAGAAGAAAGCTTAGGCTTGACTGAATTCACATGGAATGGTTGGTCACCAGCATCACAGGATATTTTTTATGGTATCACATATTAGACCAGACAACTGGCAGAAAGAAGGAATTAAGGGATGAAAATCCTCATGGTAATTTAGGTACACCAGAAAAAGAGCTGGACAGACAGTTGTGGTTTGGAGTTTGTTGCAGGCAATGGCATGCCAACACTGTGCTGTTCTACATTTTGCAGATCCGGTAACTCAAATCCAGAAACTGTCCCAACCATGGATGGCAGCCCTGAGTGTGAGAGGTAGGGTTTTTATGGAAAGGGCATGTTTTTGCATCCAAGTTTTTCACTTCTGGAACTTGACAAAGCAGAATCCGTGCTTTCCCGGTGGAGAGTGCCACATCCCTTTAGCAGACTCCCATGGGACTATAAGCATTCACCCACCATTCCACACACTGCAACTTACGACAGTCTCACTTTCTCTGGATATTTGAGTAGGAGGAGAACCCCCTGAAACCTCTGGGAAGCTGCAACAGCCACATGGCAACACATTGTGACATAGAAGCTGAGATTCCACCTGAAGCTCAACCCCCTTTTTTTTTATTTAACACTGCTAGTTGCATTTTCAACTCGGTGTATTTCCTTTCTTTTCTGTTCCACAGGAACTCCAAATGAACTGCACACAGATAGATGGATTAGACTGAACCAATCTTGAAATATATACAAGGGATTTTTTAGGGCAGTAGCATTAGTATTGCAATACCTTGCTCTCGGATGAAATGTAAAGGCTTTCCCTATGTCTATATCCTTGAGAAAAAAGGAAAAGAGGGTGGTGATCCATTTTGAGGCATACAAAATCTGAACGTCTACAGTAAAATTCTGTGTCAGATACAAGCTTAATAGCTTCAGAAAGTTGGCAAATCTTTCAGCCTAAGTGTGGCATTAAAACAGCAAAAAATTAAAGTGCTACAAATTTTAATAGCTAAATTAACTAATCTGTAATTTAATCTAATTATTCTTATTTATGCTGAATATAAATTTTAGAAGATTATTTCAAAAATAAATTTAGTACACACTATAATTTGAGAAGTCACCTGCATCAATGACTAATTGCTCAGCAGCATGCACTTAAGCTAATGACAAGAGCGAGGGGAATTAAATTTTCCCTACCTTAAGAATATTTTGGTTGATATGGGGAATATTTGGTTGATTAAGGGAATATTTACCCTGTTTGCAGCTGTGGCATCCATCTGAACATGGTATGCAGTCTTCAAATTCAGGATCTTCCACTTCACCTGTGCAAATCATCAGTTTTGGGTTAATTCTAGATAATGCAATATTTGAAAGCACTCAGAAAGGTTCCTGGAAATAAACTTGATTCAAATTAAAAAAAGGAGAAAGACTCATGAAAGCTTGTTTTCTCATTTGTTTTTGGATAACCCACTCAATTTGAGAAAAATACTCTTGCTTTACAGTAACATGTAAAGAGGATCAGTGCCAGATCTTAAAGACCTCTGGGTCAGGCGTGGCTGTGTATTCCAAAACATTTTTTAATGTCCTTAAGCAGAGTATTTTTTATTTCCAACTGAAAGATGCTTACCTTCTCCACAACTGTGCTTCTGACACACATTTTGAGTAAGGTAGTAGCCTCTGAAACATCTTTTGCAGTGGCTGGAGTTCAGGCACACCTCACAGTGGCCAGGGCAAGGTACACAGGTATGCTCCAAGTGGTAGTGACCTGGAGGGCAGTTGTCTCTGCACTCCCCATGATACAGGAAACGTTCCACCCCTCTTCTGTCTGTGTGGCAAACAAATGGGAAAAAGTTGTCAGCCACAAAGGGCATTCGGAGTATAAGAAGGAGCTTTATGAAGTTCCAGTGCTGAAGAAGAGACACTGACTGCTAGATTTTACAGTATTACACCAGATGAGATGTATAAAAGTTTCAGGACCTCAAACTTTTCACATTCCTGGAGATTTATGGCATAGAAAATCTCATGCTAGCGAACAGTTACTTTTTACATCCATTAATCTAATTAAAAAGCCAAAGATTTTTCCATCACCAAGTTCTCTTGCAGAGGACAAACAACTATTTGTAATGCATTGTACACGCAAAGGTACAATTATTATTAGGAAAGCCAAGTGGTCCTTTTGGGCCACTTAACCTTTGGAAAGAGTCAGTCTGTGTCCCTAGAACATTAAACTGTAATCCTCATCTTAGTGGAGTCATCTAGATCTGGATTTAAATAGCAGATGTGCAGCCATCAGCTATTAAAGCAGAAGCATTCTCTAATGCATGAGAACTGAGAGTCCCCTGCTCCAAGTATGTCCGAGTCAAGCTTGTGAAAACACAGATAACCTCACGTGCCATGTGCTGCAATATGGGGAGTTTTCTAATGAGATACCCTACAGTATAAATTCCACATATAACTGTGCTAAGTGTATTTCATTGCCTTAACTGCAGAGCAAGAATTTGTTCAACAGAATCTATGTTGGAAAATGCAGAGAAAGCAGCTATAATAAGAAATAATGCCACACCATAGCAAAAGTTGAATTTTATTTATTTTACTTTTCATGCACAAATCTTTAACTTTCCTGCCACCTAAGGGTGTGAGTCGCATCAGTGTCTTAATTTCTTGATCCACAGAAATACAGAAATATATCTTCCTGTCCTGCATAAGGAACAGACTTTGGGGAACAATTAAACAAACTTGTTCTCACATTAGACCTGAAGTAGCATTTTAAAATTTCATCTGCTGAGTCACATTTCTCAAAGTGGTAAAGTCAATCTCATCATCAGTACAACTACCTAAAACACCCTACTAGTGTTTGCTTGTAGTCTAGACACTTATAACTAAATAAAGTCTGTGCCATTGTTGATTAGGACTGAAATGGAAGTAGCAGCTGAAATGAAAAGGCTGTGAATCCATTGTGAACCCTTAGAAGACAGCTCATAAAAAAATAACTCTTTATTTTAAATTAGATCTTAAACACACATTTGCAAGGACAGTTCAGACTAGTTGCACATACTTGGAGGTATATGGTCTCAGGTTTTCGCTCATCAGATGTTGCAGAGATAAATGGAAATAATTTTTAAAACAGAATTTCAAAGGGAGAAGAGTGGCTTTTTTGGAATTTCCATGAAATTTGCTACATTAGCCTTCCTCTCAACACGAGATCTATAAAAATGTGTTTTGGAGATAAGCTGCTCTTTGCAAAACCTGTTCATTCAGCTGTAGGGACACAGCAATCTCCAGTGGAACCCACCATGCTTGTTTCTTAGCCTTTCCCAGAGAGATGCTTAGGAAAGCAGCCTGGCTCCCTGCCTGCTTGAGCAAACTGGCTCCATTTCAGTATAGCACGTCCTGTGCAGTGGGTGGGGAAAGCATGTGTGAAGCTTTCTTTTCCAGAAGCAGGCTATGTAGGTTTTCTGTCCCTTTTTTTTTTTTTTTTTTCTTGTTTCTGTTTCTGTTAAAATCTCTTACTGAAAAAACGCTAGGGAAACGCATAAGTTGAGAGGGCAATACAGAGCTGTGTTTTCTTGTACTTAAAAAAAATTAGTTCAAATTCCCTTCAGAGTCACAAGAAGATTGTGATGCAGATTGGTAGTAAAAGCACTACTTATTTTATTGGATCTAACAACTGGCCTTGAGAGCTGAGGGGAAAGAGAATTTGGAGGCCAAGGGAGGGGGAAAAGCAGGCAAATCTTACTTACCTGTTCCACAAGCGGTGCATTTGTTAGGTTCACTTCCACTGCAGTCCAGGCAGGTATGATGGCACAAGTGACACTGCTGTTTGAATTCAAACTTTCCTCTGGGGCATTGCATAACACAGCAGCCATCATCAAAGACTCTTTTAAAGAAGACAGAGGCATAATTACAAATTCAGCTACTATTTGTTCTTAAATTCTAAAGGAAACTGAAAAGAAACTCAACAAATTCTTCCACTATTTACAAGACTTTGAACTTCAAGGCTTTGTTTTCCTGATGCTATTCATTGTATTTACTATATGAAAAGTGTTTCGAACATGAATCTTAGACTTCAAAGATGATTTGTCTCTGAAATATTTTTCTGAGAAAAATCACCTTTTGGTCCTTTATCTAGATGTCTTTATATCACAATCTCTGGCAATGGTCTCATGTATCTGCTAAAAAGAAAGCAACACTTGGTCTTTCTCTGTGAAGGGATAACCCATCTGTTTTACTTTTAAAACTGCCTTTAAAAAGTACTGTGGCCTCAGTAATATGACCTTGTACATGAAGTCAAATATCTATCCAAATACTGGCCTTTAGGAGCTGTGTTTTCAGACTTACATGTTGTTGTGACTTAGGAATGGTATTTACCGATTTAGTTTTCCTCCTGAAACACTCCAAACCACACTCTGGAGCCTGTCCTCCCTCCCCCTCCTCTGCCGGGAATGGAGAGAATTGGATGTACAAAAGGTGAAGATCACAGGTTGAGATAAGAACAATTTACTGAAAACAGTGAAGAGATAAGGAAATGAACAGTAAGAGCAACAGTATCAATTACAAAGAGTACAACAGCTGAACAATTCTCATGCCAGTGCTCACAACTCCACTGCAGGGAAACCCTGACAATACCTCACTGCCACCTGGAAAGGGACCCCTTCCCCCACCCCTGGAACTAACAGTGCTGTAGTATAGAATAACTTCCACATCCTAGCCTTGCCTCTCCTGATTACTGCAGAAATTAACTCTATCCTGGCTGGAACCAGGACATGATTCATCTCTGTATCATCTGTGTCTTGCCAAGATCCTACACCTTCCAGTTATACACACACACCTATGTATGTACACACACAAAAGCAGAGGTGTAATTTCCATAGTCAACAGCTGTCCCTCCAAGATATCTGTTAAATTGATTTGGTCCAAGATTGTTCTAACCCATCCTAGATATCTTCCAGGGCAGGAGGGCTGGTGTGCTATCAGCTGGTTGCTGTATCAGGAGCTCACAACTGGTGTACCTGGAACTGGCTATTATAAAATTCAACATTATAGACTGTTCTTACACAAAAAATCAGATCCCCTTGAGTAAATAATGCATCGTGTTTCCCTGGCCCTCTACTTTACCCACCAAGTGCACCAGGTCCCATGGATGGGTTTACCTTTGCTTGATGCAGGACTAATTCTACCTGTCTTCCATAACATTTCTCATATCCACCACAGAGACTTTATCCCCTTTTGCAGTAAATAGGGTTTTGTTTGGGTGGGATGAGCTCAACTGGCAGAGCCACAGGTGTTAATTAACAACTTGGTCTTTGCTTTTTACCTGTGCTGCCAACTGGTCTTTTTCATTGGTTGGTCCAACCACCTCCACAGAGAGTTTGCTAGCATTTGTTGAGTCAGTGTAAAGGCAGAGAGACTGCTGGCCATTTCTCTCATTCAACAATGTCTAAAGCCAACCGGATTGCTTTCAGCTCTGCAATTTAATATGATCTACTTCAATATTTTTTGTCACTTGCTGTGTAGAACTCCCTACAGTAGCTTTCCATTTTCAGTGTATCCCTACAGTATGGCAAGAATCATCAGTAGAGAGAGCATATTACTTTTCATTTTCTTTCAACCAATTATATGGTGGGACTTCTTCAGTCTGTCACTTGCCCCTCCTCCTCTCATGATGATGATGAAATTTTCATCTTTGGGCCAGTTCACGATGGCTTCCAAGATCTCTCAAGGCAATTGTGGTTTCCTGTTTGAGCTCACAGTGTGATTGGTGCAATCCACTTATTCCACCATCCATCAGTGGATGATGTTTGGAAGGGACTTTCCCTTTGAACAGCCAGCCATTTGCTGACAGTCAGAGTGCTGAGAGGAGCTGTGCTTTGGCACCAGCCACTTCTAAAACAGCTCAAACCCCTCCATAACCTGTCAGTATGACCTTTTCAGTTAGGGTTTAGCAGGCTGCACCTTCAGAGCAGGCTGCAACTCCAGAACTCCAGTGGTTGTCCTTTGCTGTCCCCTGAAGCTGTTTGTCAGTGACTCCAGGAAGGACCATTCTCTCTGGCTGCAGTGTGGAACACATTTTTTTGTAACCTGTCCTGTCCTGACTGGTCCAGGGGCTACTGCATAAACAATCTCCTGTTTAATTTGCTCAAAAGCTTGTAGCTGTTCAGGATTTCTCTAAAAATCATTCTTCTTTCCTGTTGCATGATAGAGAGGATTTACAATTTTACTGTAATCTGGAATATGCATACTCAAGAACCAGCACTTAGGGAAAGCTCATGGGGTTTTCTTGGAGTTTGGTGTGGATATAGCTGCTATTTTGTTGACCACATCCATTTGAATCTGACAATGTCCCTCTTGTGATTTTGCTCCTAAAAATTGAATGTCTTGGGGCTTCCCTTCACCTTAGTTTTTTTTATGGTACAACCTTTGGCATGATCTGGACTATCTTCTCTCAGTTTTCTAAGTTTCCTCTGCTGTGTTTCTCCACACAATGATGTTATCAGTGTACAGCAAGTGCTGTGGATTCTCTGCCTTGTCCAGTGCATTTTCAGTCAGTCCATGGCAAATAGTGGAGCTGGGTTTCCACCCTTGGGATGAGCAACTCCAGGCAAACCAAACTGCCCTACAGCACCATGTAGGGGCCTGCACTCTTCTGCTGAAGGAAAGGAGAAAAACACTTTTGCAATATTGATGGTGGCACCGCTTCTCTGCCCGGGACTCCAGTTCATACTGACATTCCGGCATGTCCGGCACAGCAGTGCTCAGTGGTGGTGTGACTTCCTTCAGGCCATGATTGTCCACTGTCAGTCTCTGCTGGACTTACACACTGGCCATATGGGACTATTGAGCAGTGAGTGAGTCTTGCTGGCCCTCCCTGGCTCTCCAGTTCAGGACCCATCTCATGGCTGGGGTTGAGAGTCCTGGCTGGCGTGGTGTTGTTGATGGTGCACTGCTGTGGTAGTGATGTTTAATTCTACCTTCAGCAGTCCCAAGAAGAAGAGTCCTCTGAGAGACCAGACAAGATATTCAGCTCTTTAATTTCTTCTGCCTCCACATCAGCTATCCCAAAAGCCCAACAATGCCCTTTTTGGATCCTTGAAATACCTTCTCCTGATCTCTGCCAAGGATTCGTGGGGTCTCTGGGCCAGTCACAACAGTGTGTGTTTGCCATTCCTTCCCAGTCAGGGTCACTTCAGCTTCCAGTACAGTCACGTGTTGGGATCCCCATGTCATCCCAGAAATAGAGATGGATTTTGCCCTTACATATCTTGATGACATCAGGGTACACCGTGCACCTGTGTCAACTAAACATTTACACTCTGATGGGTCTGATATGCCCTGCCATGGGATGCACACAGTCCAATAGATCTGATTGTCCCTTTCTCTGCCCTGGCTGGAGGCAGAGCCCCTCCAGGCCTGGTCATAGTACTCATTTCTTGCTTCTTGTAAACATTAACTGGAGAACTTCAAGAGGATTGGAAGTAACATCAGCTCTCCTGTTCTGTATGAGTGCTTGTCCAGTGGAAACTGGAGAAGCATTTATCCTTGAAGAATTTCCTGAAGAATTTCCTGTGATCTTTGTTCTTCCTCTCAGGTAGCCATGTTGCCAGGGCAGAGGTAGGTTTTCCATCCCACTTCCTTATGTCTTCTTTGTAGTCACACAGGAGAAAACACAGGTTACCTTGTCTATACGGTCTCCTCCCCGCAGCGGGGCACTTGCTCTCAGTAGCAGAGGCTCTGGTCTGTATTGGTGGGGCATGGGACTCTCTAACTTTCTTGGGGCTTTCAAATCTGTCCAAAGTCTTGGACAATCTTTCCACAAGGCCCTGCTTCCTCTTTGTTCATCATGAAGCAAACTGAATTGGTCTCGGATTTCTACTTCCATATAGTACAGGGGCAGTTGCTACCTGCATGTGTTGTTCCTGTTTCAGCTGCAATTTGAGTGGCTATGGTACGGGTACTACTGCTCCTTCCTCTGAGGGCACTGTCTAGTGTTGACCTGTGTCCAATGAAGAGTAGCCAGGGTCCAGCACACTGCAATAAGTTGCTTGTCTATGGAGTTGCTGCAGCATTTTCCTTGCAAATATTCTGTCACTTTATTAGGGTCCTGTAGTCACTCAGGGGTGAACTTCCAAACCATTGGAGCAGAGAATTTCCCCCCAAGCAGTGCCATTTTCTCCTGTATGCTATGCCATTCAAATCTACCCATACTCAGGGCAAATCTTTGAATGACCTTCCTAGAAATCTCTTTATTGACCCTAAATATGGTTTAGATCACACCAAGGCGACATACCAGACACAGCAATAAGAACACGCACTCCTTAACAACCAAAGGAAATAAAAAATTCTCACAAGCTCTCTGAAGGAGAAAAGAGGGGTGCCAAGACAGGGAAATCATCCACTCCTCCCACAGACTGGGCATGATAATTAATGGATTCCAAAAAGTAGTGCCTGAGATAAGGGTAGAAGAGCAGTACTGGATACACATCCCAGATAACCTTCACTTCCCTTGATCTTGCTATGCCATAAGCTGCTATCATACAGTACAGCAAGAGAGCAGTCACATTGTGAGGAGCATACAGAGCATATATGGAGGCATGTACAGGGTCAGGTACCACATCCACAAACCACACAAATGCTCAGGGTCTACTGTTATTTCAACCTTTCATGCCCCACACTGGGTGCCAAACAAGGCTGTTGTGGTTTAGAAATGGAACTCCACAATTTAGTGCTCCCACCAAAACACTCCCAATCACATGCTTCTTACTCACTCTCCCATCCCTGTCCCCTGAGGCAGGATGGAGAGGAGAATTGGAGGCAGAAAAGGTAAAGAATATGGGTTGAAATACGAACAATTTGCTGGAAACAGGGATGAAAAGAAAAAACAAAGAAACGAGAATTTCAATAGCTAAGTGTACAGCAGTAGAATGATTCTCATGCCAGCACTTGCCTCTCTACCATGGAAACCCCCAGACTACCTGACTGTGACACACTTTGTGACTGTAAAGGGACTCCTTCCTCCTTCCCTGGGAATAAAATCAGGTAGTATGGAGTAAACTCCCAGCCCTAGCCATGCCCCTCCTGTCTACTGCAAAAATTAACTCCATCCTGGCTGGAACCAAGACCTACATCTATCTATAAGTACATAGGAGTCTGGCTGCTAAATCATCTCCTTTTGCTGTATAATTAAACATTTGCTAAACAATCCTTTTATGCAATGGTCTTTTTTGCTGCTGCTTATTGTCTACTGTTTTAATCTGCTTGGGAGAAAAAAAGAAATGCATCAATTCATGCATTGTTCATAGACAACTAAAAGAATATAAAACAGGTTGGCTAGATTTAGACAGTGTTTTCCCTCCAAAGAAAATAAGAAAAGAAAGTCTGTAATCTTCTACACTTAATTTTTTGACCACTTTGCTGTGGGAGGACTTGGGATTCAGTTTCTAGAGACATTGAATGCCATTTTGGCCGTTAGTACAGGCTTTGAGTACACCTAGACAGCAAAAGGCTTTCCATTATATTAAGACAGTGCATGTTTTCTTGGAGTCAGCCAATGGCACTAGAGAATATCTGCAATATGTCTACATAAATTTCAGTTGCTATGATAATTTTGAGATTTATTCTGAAAGAAAAGGAGTCATGTGACAATGGCACTGGAAGTATCTGGACTATGCTTATATGGCATGCAAATATTACTGAGTTCAACTACATGTGCTAGCTCTAATGATAGCCATCCTTACAAGCAGCTTTTACAGTGGTAAAGTACATTTTTCTTGCTCTTTGTTATGTTTCCCCTAATGAGAAACACCTGGTCAGATCTTGTCACTAACCTTGGCTCAAACCATAAACAGATGGACAAGGAATTTTGTGATAATCAGTTTGTCTGGATAAAACCCAACAATTTCATTTTTTTCCTTAAAAAACCAAAAACAACAAAACAAAACACTCCAGGTAGCAGCATTTTAATTTATCAAATGGTCTGACAGTGATTTTATTATTAAATAAATTGATATCTACCCTGGATTTTCATAAGGAACTCTTTAGCTGCTGGGCTATTATTTCTTGTACTATAGATTGTGCCATTTAATATGACTTTTTCTAGCAGCTTTCATAATGCACAGAAGGGTCTCAGAAAGCTTCTTGAAACCTTGGATACCAAAATTCAGAAGTTTTAGAGCCTTTATCATGGTGGTTAGAGCAGCATACTTCCAAAAGATCACTGAGACCTCATTACTGAAAGACCTTGGTGGTTCAGCATAATGGTGCTTGGTCCCTTCTTTGCTTTGTAAATATCTGCATGTACAGCTCACAATACAGGTTGCAAGGAAGGAACAGACAATCTAATTTAAATGCCATAGTGAATGGGAGAAATCCACTCCACAGTCCAAAATTCTTCCTGCATTTCCTCTGCTCTCATTTCTGGTAACAGAATTTAATAATGCTTCCTCACTTACAAATTTGTTTGGACTCTATTGCTCCTGGTATGTCTTTCATGGGCATAGTCCTGTAATAGATATTTTCAGGGCAAACTGCAGAATTGCTTAGGGGTTTTCTTGTTTTTGAGGATCTGGCTTATGATCTTGTTTTCACACCAGTGGAACATACAACATAATCCAGTGCAACAGAACCAGAGTTGTGCGAGAATACAGCTGTGGGTGGGACATGTATATAAAACCAATAGTCTTCTGGAATACATGTGACATGACCTAAGCATAAACTTTTGATTTGCAAAGTCCCGTGGAAAAGCTTCTTTGTAGTTCTGTTCAATCCTCATGGCAGGTTAGAAATGTTGGCCTAACCCGTAACACCTCAGTTCGGGAATGATGTTAAGGTGCTATGAATATCTCCCAAAATCAGCCTCAGCATCCATACTCATGCCTTGAGCCAATCCCCATAGCTATTAGAGCTACAGATGCACTAGATTCTTGTTAAAATTGTCAGTTGTGACTCCAGCAATTATGATTCAAAAAGGAAGACAATGAAATAAAGTCTATTTTAAATATAAAAAGGAATTTTTCTTTATCTGTGGTAATCATGCTGCTAAACATTAGCCTCTTATGTAGCCAGCTATTTTGTTTATACAAAAATGGTTTTCCCAAGTTCCCCAGACTTTTTTTCCCTAGACAGTTCTTGCTTCTATAGTCTCTGCTAAAGGCAGTACAGCCCCTTCTGCAGATGATGATGTGAGATCTTTGTACTGCACTGTGCTAGGAGACAATTACCTTGTGAGTGGGCAGCTGATGCAGTTGTCTGACTCGGGTCCAATGCATTTCTCACAGGATATTTCACACAATTGGCATTCCTGAGAATCATCAAGATATTCCCCTGGTAGGAAAAAAAGAATGGTTTATTTCAGATCAATTCTTCTCACAATTTAAAAATTTGAAAATAAAACAAAATGAGGAGAAAAAAGCACCAAACTTTCCTGGCTGGAAAACATAATGATGAAGAGGAATTGTATCTATTTTTAATTACTGAAATGAACACATTTCCCTGTGGCATCAAGGAAACAAGTACTGGCTCCCTTGGGGAACCAGAATAATCAGACCTGTTTGTTGTTTCTTAATTTTTCTTTTTCCATATAGAAGAGTATTCATTATGTAATGTCTTTAGAGCTTGATTGCAAGCTGCAGTGTAAAGGGTTTGCTGTCATGGGTGTGGATATGTTATATGAGGAGATGGACTTGAGCAAGCTTCCATCAGCCAGAGACCTGTTGGTGCTTCCCAAACCTCTAGCTGTACTATATTTTGTCTCCCTCACAGGCTGCTGATGGAAGACTCCCCACCTAAAAAACCTACGCTTAGGTCTTTGGTTGAATTGAAACTTGGCTGAATTGAAACTTGGTGCAAAAGTGCACATTTGGACCTGAAAGAAAATTTTATATGGATTTCTACCTTAAAACTGAGCTAAAGATACAAACATTTCCAGATCGTAGTACTGCTATGCTGCTGAAGTGAAAAGTTTGCCTCTTTATTTACTGAATATTAATGAAAACACTGGTACAAATTGGGAAGCTGCATGACTAATAACTCTTAGGGCCGGGATTTGGTAAGTAGTACGAATACTTTATTTGTGTGCAGTATCATGTGGGGACAGTAAATTGAATTATCACACAGTTGTATAAAGCTCAATATTGGGTCTTTTATGTCAGTTTGTTTTGGGAAAATCTATCATAATTGAGTCTATATATATAAGGAATTGGGTGTTCCTTCAGTCTTGAGAAATGGAAGACGCTGGGCAAAAAGTCCTATATAATACATTAAACCTGCAGTTTCTATGGATACCTCAATATCAAGCAGCTCTTTCCATTTGCTTTGCTGCTGGAAAATCCAGATCTGTCAAATATAGTGAACTTTAGGAATCAAAACACAAATATGGACTGACTCGGGTTTGGCTCTTGCTTGGAAAAAGTTCCTTACATTTGAGGAGCAAAGGCACAGTATAAGCAGCCACTTATATCAATTTAAAACAATCTAGGGAGGGAAAAATTTCTAAAATACTGCAAATTATGCTATTGTGTTTTTAACAGTTATGGTTTTTTGTATTAAACAGTATTAAAAATTTGTATAATAATTGAAACTTCTGGTATGAGATACAAGTTAGGATAGTACTTACATACCTAAGGGGACGGGAACAGTACAGTTATAAAGGCAAACTGACTGGGACATCTAGTCAGCTCTGGGTGAAGCCTGGGGTACCCACAGGGCAGTTCAACCATCTGCCAGAATTTCTTGTGAGCAATGTATTTCTTTACAAATCTTGCTAGACAAATGCAGGCTGCCAAAGCCTCAATCCCTTTCTGTATTAGAAATCTTTATCTGTCTAACATAATAGAGGAATACTCTCAGCAATGTGTCTTCACTCAGCTTTCAATCAGCCAACCAACATCAGTAACTTTGGATCATCTCATATTTGTCATTCATTTTAGTGTTAGTTCTGCTAGGTTGTTAACTTGTTTAAAAACATTTGCTAAAAAAAAAGGAATTGCATTTATTGTAGGAATAAGGAATGGTATGTTAACAGACTTGATTCCTCATAATAGGAAGATTTTAATGTATAATTTTTGTGTCCATTGTTAGAAATGTGTAACTCCGTATTTGGGCCACATTGGGTTTCAGGTTTTAACTGCATACAAAATCCTATATTAATGCTCATTTCCTATCAGTTTATGTGATGCATTTTAAAGTGAGGTAAGAATTATTCCTTCCATTAAGGAGGTAGAAACCTGTGTTGCAATAATATTGTCAAATTAGTTTGCAATAGAAAACTAGAACCTGTCTCTCCTGAGTTCCAGTCTGGAGCACTTGTCATAGTTGACAAGTCATTCTATGTCTTTGCATAAGCAGCATCAAGTGTACCTTTATCTTGTCACTATTTCTCTCTTGCTTTCCAAAGCCTGTGCCATTCATTGACAGCACATGAAATTTCAAGGAGATCAGTTAGATGAGGGTGTGAATATCCTTGAATATTCTTTCAGTTATGCATGGAGGTACGGACTTTTACGTACTGGCTGTCATAAATCCTTTTCTCTTGTAGTCCCTCTGTGAGACTTACTCACTGCAAGTCATGTGTTACTTCCCCAATTTCTTTGATCAAAACATCACTTTACTTAATTTTAAAATGCTCCTTATTGTCTATAACATTGCCGCAATGGCTTTTCCTTAAAATCAATCTTATTTCCTCTACTTTGCTTGTTTACTATCATGGAAATCTGGATATGGATTTCACACTTGGGTTCATTGTATGTAATCTTATGGGCTATAAAGGTTTGACAAAGCAGACAAAAACTGCTCAGACTGCTTTTCATGCCTCAGCTGTGAGAACTGAAATAAATTTTTCTTAGGGAGCTCTCTGCTTTTTCTCAAGTTCAGCTGTGATACATTTTATTTTGTCTGTCTTGTGGGATCAGTTCATATAATTCCCTGAAGAAACATTTATTCATAAAGCATAAGTGGATAACCAAAACTAATTTACATATAAAAATCCATGCAAATTCACTCTGACGATTCTTTTAAAAGTTTCTCCTTTGCTTAGCCCTAGGTTTCAGTGTTTGATAGATTACAGCTCCCTGAAAGAAATCTTACCATAATGTCCATGTTGTAACATTTTCAAGATGAAGACATTTCCTCTACCCTCAGATTTGGCAGTTGTACAAAATTTTCATCTGGTTTCCAATCATTTGTCTAGCTTCAGTTTTAGGTCTCCTGCTAATTACACAATGTCCAAATTTCTGTCTCTCTATTCCGATGTGCAGAAAGGACAAATCTTTTGGGTATTATGATTTGAGGTGATGAGAAGGATTCAGGATTGAAAGTCTTCTTTTCAAAAGTGCTCAGCAGTGACAAATGAGAAGACTGAAAATAGGATATTGATTCCTAAGTCACTAAATCTCCCCCTTGTGCCAAGGGGCAATGCAGAACCTTGAAAAGGATTGAACATCTCTTCCCTGAATAGCTGTGTGCTGAGTGTGATATAATGACTTTAGGATGAAAGGTCCCTTTGTTGCAGGATTAGGTGAGATCACAGAGAGTGACTGAGGTTAACGCTAATCATGACAGTGAGGAGTGAGGAAATTGCCTTTATCAGACTCCACTGTCTTACATGGCCCTCTATGTGTTTCCAGGCAGAATAAAAACACTCACAAAAGCCGAAGCTGCCTTATTTATTTCTAACACAAAGGGCTTTTCCCTTCCCCTTTACAATGTGTACTTCTCTCCTCATTTCTACATAGTTTTAAAACAACTGTTGCTTGAAACCCACCGAAGACCCAGACCCCCCAGTGGTACTTAGTGGGCATAAACAGACCCTAGAAAGGCTTGCTTTTTTTTTTTTTTTTTTTTTTTTTTTTTTTTTAAAT